>JAOUZG010032859.1:10341146-10353545 GCA_026289955.1 Argiope argentata | reverse complement strand
AATATATATATATATATATATAATGAACCAAATTTTAATGAAAACGGAGAAAGAAAGAAGTTCTTCCCTTCTGCAAATAATCTAGTATGATAAATCAGTTTCCAAACTCTGTCATTCTGCAACAATAAAATCGCCTGAAGATAATGCAATTTTTCAATAAGATAGTCAATTATTTTTACAGTAATAGATTTATTAGTATGAGAATTTAATTTCTATATGTATATTTCTATATTTTATAGTTAATTTCTATATTCATTCAGAGATAATGCAATTTCCTGAAAATGTAAATTTTCAATAATAACTTCTTTTTATGAAAATGATTCATTTTCCAGAGGCTAAAATAATAATATAGGTATAAAACTTTTTTTAAATTGTTTTATCACATAACGTACAGATAAAAAATGGAAAAATGAAAATAATCTCTCGTGTACCAATGACAATCAATTGTATGAGTGCATCAATTTCATTTAGAAGTTACCCAACTATAACAGTATAATTCAAAGAAAATAATGAACACTTCAAAGAAAATGACATTTCCTATAATAAAAGTGCATATCCAAGTCCATCAATAATAGTAATTAAATAAATTTATATCATTAATATTTATTACGAATATACATATAGAAGTACTGTACACATACGAGTTTCTGGCTTAATGTGGCGGAAGAACAGGTTGGATAATAAAAAAGGCCGGATAATTCGGTGTTCTATGAACTCATTTTTTGTCTACCAATACCAGAAGACAAAGTTTTTGAATACTAAACGTATAACAAAATAAGCATTTCCTCACATTTTATTGAGTACTCTGTCCTCGATTTATCTGAAGCTACGTATAATATGAAAGCGGCCCGGTGAATCATAAAAACAATTGCTAATAAATGTCTCGAGTTGAAATAGAAGCCTCTGTACTGGTTTTTTAAAAACTTAATTATATAATCAGTTGTAAATAAATACTAAGTCTTTTTTCGGACGTACCTCGTAATTTTAAACAGTTGTCAGATGACGAGGACGACCCCTGAGCTGGCAGCCTCCACTCAACATCAGTGTTAGAACGTTTGGACCTGACTGTTTTAACGTGCAACAGATCTCTTCCCCCACCTTACACGATGGTTTGTTAATGTAATCGGGTCTCGAATCTAAAACCGGGTCACGTGCCAAAATTCTACCACCAGGCCACAGCAGGTCCACTATGTAACTGTCCACTGGTAGTTTATATATGTTTATAGGCCGGGATGGCCTGGTTGGTAGAGCGTTGGACTCGTACTCCTTAGGTTAAGGGTTCGAAGCTCACCGGCCAAAATATTCCCCGAGTATATGGTGACTGGCGCTCGTTAAATCTGTTCTTGGTCACAAAGTCCTCCATATCGAAAGTAATATCACTGGGGTAACTGGGTCATTAGTGATCGTTTTCTGTTCTAAGTCTAAATTACGATCTGAGATGTATGAATGACTATGCATGAATGTAGTCCACCCCCTAAAAAGGGTTGTGACGTGTATGTAGTTAAGTCGTACTCTTGGCCCTAGTTGGTGCTATTTGTAAAACAAGTGACGTATATCTCCGGTTTAAAATCTGCTGATGTTTCAGCGGGGCTTGTCCATGACAAGTGCCATTAGTCACAACACAACGCACATACATGTTTATATACTGTATAAGAATTTAATGCAGAAAAAGTAAGTTCAAGGGTTTAAATTGTTCCCATTTTAACATAAATTATGTGCACTTCATTGCTGTATACTCGCAAAAAAACGTTAAGCATAGTCCAAGAACGATTTTTGAATCCTGTACGTACAGTGCAGTTATAATCTAGGTCAACGGTAATATTCGGGACCAGTTGAATACTAATGAAACAATGAACAATGAAGAGAGCGTTACTCTTTTTTTGTCAATTTATATTTTGTACTTAGTATGTAAGAGGAAAGCTGCAGATTTGTCTTCCACTGCCTTAATGTTATCTTTTCAGTGACTTTCTCTCATCAGTTATGAAGGATAACATAAACAACACGAAATATTCGAGAACTGACTGCTCGGGAGTGTACTGTAATAAAGAAATAATTTGCCAATCTGCTATCATAATGAGAAATCTCTTTATACATACTTATCTCCAATCTAAAATACTAAATCAAATAATTAAGTTTAGATGCAAACCCCTTAACTGTAAAAGAAAACAAAATTGAAAAATGATTATTTCACATTAAATCGATCATTTTAAAGTTAATTTAGTAAATATTACTCTATAGAAAACATTGTCTATAAGTAAATATGAAATTTCAAACTTCCAATTGTTTCTTCCCTTAAAGATGTCACTTCTTTCTGACTTACATGGGAGACTACGACGTATTAAATTCCGTTACAAACATGAAACTAACAGAAATATAAATTTTTAAATCCGATTCTGCAACCCTAATCCATCAGTATGAGCAATTTTTCACTTCATATTTTTTCATTTCCTTTGTCTTTTGAATAACATATCCCCTACCTTCGAATCCAAACGCATTTTTATCCCAAGATTTGTACATATTTGATCGAAACCTTCCATTTCCGAAACAAAAAGATCGATTCCCACTGCACACAAGAGGTTCCATCTGATCCGTATGCAATAAACATGCTTGCAATAAAGCTGTCGGAGACAATAAAGTGAAAATAGCATTACGATGATAAGAAGGAAGCAAAAACTCGAACGATGCGATTTTAATACGAAAGAATCATGTGAAATTGATATCTCTGAAGGTTGTTCTAAGACTACTGGATGTGTTTGCAGGTAAAAAGAAATTTTTTTTCTTCAATCTTGTTTTTGGGATTTTGTAGGATATACGGATGTCATATTTTCTATGAGACTTTATTCGCGAATTTGTTTCGTTCTCTTATTTTTTTGTTTTCTTTTTGAGCGAAAGAATATCGTAAAAACACGCTTATTTTTTATTGCAGGGTTTGCAATTTTTCTTGTTTTCTGGCGTGATCATAAACAGCTTACGTTTCCTGCAGATTTTTCGTTTTCTTTTCCCCTTTTTATTTTTCGATGTATTCCTCCAGCTTTTTTAGTAATTATTTATTTATTTTTTCCGTTATCTCTTGTTTATTAGTTATTTATCTGGAACCAAGAATTGCGAAGTTGGAGCTCATTGAAAACTTATTTTAAAGAAATGTTTACGAAACTGAGAAAAAAAAACATTACGAGGATTCATTTTGGATCTAAATAAATTAGTATAATTTTTTTAATTAAAAATGATACATAATATAATACTTACTTTCCCATCTTTTTCTTTTAAAAGCATTTGAGATGTAAAAGAAACAATTTCTGTCAAAATTTAATATGTTCGTAACAGTGCCTCTGACAAAGAAATACACATTTTTTAGATTTTCGAATCGATAATTTAAATAATTTGACAACTAACTTATGAACATACTAAACTGACTATGTGATTTTCTTCGATATATTTATAATGTTTATCATTTATATCATTGGTTTTAATTTTATAAATACCAAGAATTTCCAAAAGAATTGTTAACATTATTATAAAAGAAATATATTTTAACCATAGATTTCATTTTTATAACAGCAAATTTATATTGTACATTCTTCTAAAGAAAATAAAACTAAATTTAGTGTTAAAATGACAGCGAAATATATATGGCATTCAATAAACAAAATGAGAAAAACGTTTTAGTCGTTTTTTATTATATCAATTTTATGATATTATTTCAGCACAATACCCTTTAAATAATTTTTTGAGATTAATAATCCATTTATGGCTCAAAATCTGTATTGAAAATATTTTCATAAAGGGTTTCCCAAAATCAACGCAAGCTTTTATATTTTGACACCATTCTTGTTATAAAATGTTGTCAACCCTATTAAAAATACTATTTAACAGCTGATAGTTTTGGGTTATTAAAAATAGAGTGTTACACAATAAAAAATTTCAATGTAAAATAATACTTCAAAAATATTGCAAGTCTAGAGGTCATAGATTTAAATAAATGAGAATTGGCTCGCCTAGATCGTCTGATTTAACGCAGATTTCTTTTTATGGAATTATTTGAAATCAAATTTTAATGCCAACAAGCACAAGCACTTTAAATGAAGAATTTTCAACGCTGCGTCAATAAAATTCAGTCACATTTATGAAAAATGGCCTTGAAAAATATCGACCAAAAAGTGGGTATGTTCTCGCAAAGTTGTAGAAGCCATTTACCCTATGCGTTAATCCATACATAGTCTTAGCTTGTGTAATTCACGTTTCAACGAAAATAAAATTGCTTTTTTTATTTAATTCAAATTTTGCGGTAAACCGTTATTCTATTGTGTAACCTCATAAAAAGAAAACCAGTGTTATTAAATCAAACAATCAATTTTCAAACTGCGGCTAACATAGTTTCTTTTATTATGAAATATTTTTGAAACATTGAAAAATTGTTCCATCATGTAAAGCTCCATTTTTACTAAACTTTAACTATCAGCTTCTGTAATCGGGTGGCCCACACTTAACTGAACGAAGGGTGATGAATTCAAACTTGTTTTAATTTTGAGACACACTTTAGTAATATGATATAAAATATTTTTAAGTGTTTCTTTATATTTTCTTAGTTGGGAAAATTTTTGATTTTGATTTTAAATTTTAAAAAAAAGAATATAATCGGGATATAATATATAAAAGTTGATTCAAGAGAATAAATTTTCTTCCCAGTATGCGTTGCCATTCAAAGTGAAGATGCCGATGTTTTCTTTACCCCATAGGCTTACAATGATGTCGCTACATTTAATTTCCCAATTAGAGATCAGCCCATTATGAAACATGAGATGATATAATAAAGTAGACAAATAAAACAATTTGCAGGATTATTTAAAAAAGAAAACACATAAGATTTCATTCATAAATCGTAAATTAATAGATTCATAAAATAAATTGTCAGCCATAGTACGTTTCAAAAAAAATCTACTCGTATAGTATTTACAAAACCGACAGATAAAATGTAAGCCATGATCTTCAAAATCATGATCAAATTATTATTTATTTATAAATTAATTCTCGTTAACCGAATGCATTATTACTTTTATAAATTGATATCTTCTAAAAATACATTATTTGAATAATAAATATTCACAAATATGACTATAGTAATTGATATACTCGAGGGTGCCAGGAACTAAAAACCTTTCATGTAAGGTATTTTTAATTTCAAAAGCTATTTATTATAAAATATTATCGTATGTCTTACAGTATCACAAGCGATATTTTATTAAGGCGTACTTATTGAAGTAAAATAAAAAATTTAAAAAATGGTAGTAGAGTAGATATAAAATCATAACCCAGCTCAACAGATTAATTTGAATATATATATTTTTTTAATTTCAAAATCGTCTGTGATAAATATTCCAAAAAAAATTATTATTATTGAAGACAAAATTACTCAAAAATTATTTTCGTTCATTGGAAAAGTAGAATTTTTAATTTTAAAGAGTATTTTTTTCTTAGAATAGAATTGTCAAAATATCTGTAAAATTACAAAAATTTTAAGTTTATGCTGTCATTCAATTGACAATTAGTTTGCCGCGATGAAGTTTATTTTTCTCGCTTCTTTTTGAGTAACTCACTTATATCTGACTTATATCACTTATTTAAATTTATGGAAAAAATGATGAAAATATTGAATTAAAATAAAACAGGAATTTTTTTTAAAAAAAATGGTGTAATAGGTCAATGTCAATATTAATTTTAAAAGAGTAATCATAATTGAAATCATATTCTGTAAAAGTTAAATCGATATCCTTAAAAGAGTAACATTTTGAATCTTAGGATGGTGCAATAATAAGTATTAATATTTTTGATGCTGAAATAATAACTCTGAAATAATTTTTTCTGCAGTTAAAGTGGGGAACAAAACCGAATTTTAGATTAATTTTTTTCCTCGAATATTTAATTTTTTTATTCTGAAAAGTGACGGCCTTTTTCTTCTTGTATAAAATAATAAATGTTAGATTTGTTTTAATTCTATCTGGTTGTGTAAAATATACATCTAGTCATATTAATTTATATTCATATTAGATAAACTTAGGGAGATTTCGATTTAAAATTTTACATTACATATAAAACAAAACACTGAATATATTTCTTTAAGTTAAAAAAACTTTATGAAGTTCAGAATAATAACATTTCTTTTTAGATAATGAATTTTCAGAAAATCAGAAATTAATACAATGTTGTGCATTGTCTAGTAGAATTAATCACACCCGTTTCTTAACTTGTGTTTTTCAGTCTACACTTAATTACTTGCTATGTTAATCTCTCATCGCGAAAGAAACTCATGTCTCAAAATAAAATCTGAGAGTAAAAGAAGATCTTCGAACGATAAATCTTTCTACAAAGCTCGAAATAAAATGGCGGAAAATAAAAGCTAAAAACTTTTTCGTGGCAACACATAATAAAACAATGGCGACCGAAGGTAAAACGATAGAGACAAAAAAAGCACACTTCTCAAAGAGAATGGAACACAAAAGGAACAATGATGAAAAGGAAAAAGGCGGGAAAAAACAAAAGAAGAAACAGCAAAGAAGAAGTATTACTTCTTTCGAATCTGGCAACTGATCATTCGTCATTGAAAAATGCACAGCGACATCTGGCGGGATTAGGAGTTATGCGAAGAAAAGCTTTACACGTCTCTTCTCTGCCAGATATTAAGAATTTTTCTGCAAACTTGTTCAGAAAAAAAGCTATTATTTGTTTAGATCTCAGGGAATATTTTTCTCTTTATTTTGAACAGTATTATTATTTGTTCCTTTTTTCGTTTTTCGTCGGGGTTTTTTTCCTTCCTCAAACGAGCTCATATCCTGCATTCGAATCTTTTGCCTAATAACCACTCGAAAGAAGTTTCGGAATAAATGCTTTTGCGCTGAGGGTGAAGCGAAAAACATCGAGGAACTAAATAAGAGCAATAACAGTAACAACTGAGCTGAAATGAAAAGGCAGAAATTGTGACAGGAAATAAAGTGTTATTAGGTTAGGGAAAATTTTAACCTTAACGAGTTCTTTTAAGCAAATCAAAGGCTTTTCTTCCCATAAACTTTATTTGTACATACTAGTTTTAGTTATAAAATTCACAAATATGTCTTACTAATAATATACGACAATATACTATAATTTTTATTGGTACATAGAAAAATAGTTTCTAAACTAAATTTGATTATAAAATTCACAAATCTATGTGTTACTAATAATACATGACAATCTGCAATATTTTTAATTGGCATATAGAAAGTGAGCTTTTAGAGTAATTTCGATTTTAAAATTCACAAATCTATATGTTACTTATAATATAAGTTCATATAAAAATAATTAACAGATAAAATTGTTGCTTCCTAAAAGTATTTCATTGATAATTTTGTCAAATTTATTGATTTATCCTTTATTTTTTCAACGAAAAGAAGTAGGAAATAAAGGTATATATGTCTCTGCTTACCCATGATAGCTTTACTTTTTACAATTTCTTAATAATAGTATTAAGAGTTTTTTTCTGTATTATCATGTCAGAACATGATGTTGATTTGGGAATGAGGTTTGTGGCGTCAATAAAAATCCTTAGGCGTAAAATAAAAAAAAAAATTATCTACCAAAACAATTCATAAAAATCAGCTGTTAATAAAGCGTTGCCATCGCATTTACAAAAAGCTCTAATTTTTTTAAAAAATAAGTTGATGACTTCAGCAAATAAAACATAGAAAAATGTCATTCTGAGCACGCGATTGCATCAAATGAAATCAATAGGTGCACTTTAAAAACAGACGATCTAAATTAATTTCAATTTTTTCATATAAATTAATAATATCCCCGCCACGTTTTCAATAAATAAGGAAAAATAAGGATATTTTTTACGGCAAAATAAAGCAAAGGCAGACATTTCAAAGATATTTTTTTTCACTTAATAGAAAAAAATTGGCTTACATTTTACAAGTTTTATTCAGTCATTCAATAAGTTTCCTGAACTGAAATATTTGTAATCATTTTTTGATTAAAAATGTCCTCTTTCTACAATCATCATGTGAAATAAGCAAATATCCTATTTTGCAGTATCTTGTCTTTGTATACTTCGTATAACAGAATATTTAAAAAAAAACGAGGCTACTCCATACTTACTAATTAAAGACATTCGAGTTAAAATGGAATGACCAATTTGCCTCGACGGCATGGGAGAAAACTAAGGTTGAATACTAAGGACCATCACTGGCCACGGCACAACCCTTCCGGTTCGTAGCATGTTACGTCTTCGGTAGAAAATAGCCGACTTCACAATTTCTGTGCCAATTCAAATGCCGGGAACCAACCCCCATAACTGTAATTTCTCATCGTGTTATTTCAGATACTCTCAATGGAAAAGGAAAATATAAAGAGTAAAAAATTTGTTGAATTTTGAGCCCAAAAGAACTGATAGAAGGGAATGGTTAGGTACAACGTAAATAAAAACATAAAACAAAATATATTTTCTTTTACAAAACAAAATGAGGATTTTGTAATGTATCAAACTCAAATAATTATATAAATTAAGATCCCGAGATCAAATTGTTTCTCATTCCAATACTTTTCCTTCATACAATAAGAGAAAGTAATATGTCAGATCATTTTATCCTTGTTAATTATCAGGTATACAGTGTCGTTAATTCTAAACCATTATAAAAAAAAAAACAAGCTCTTATCTTCACTATTTAATTTGTCTTTGCGATAACTTTTATTCGGGACTGTTTCGTTTTGTTCTTCTGAATTCCAGTCATCATTAAATCTGAGGACTGCGATTAACAGACATTCTAGAGGAACAGTCCGTCGGTCCTGCATCCATAATCACTTTCAATACGATTAGAGCTAATTCCACCTTGATTAACAGCATCTGTTGTTATTTAAAAGGGATTGCATTTCGACTAATTTTCCTTTTCCTGCTCCTGCAGAACGTTTACCAAGTGATAAGCCAGCGAGAATTCAAAGCCCTTTCAGAAGGCAGCCATTGTGAGTCTTCAACTGTGATCTGGGTGAAGTAAACATTCAAAGACGAGAGGAACCACTCTATTTCTGCTGTCATTTGCACTCATTAGTTTCAGGACTGATGAAAGTATCCTTTGAAGGAAGAATTCTATGGCGTAGAAAAGGTATAGTTAACGATCGGTGTCCTTTTAATTATGTAGTTGTTAATGAAATGGATATGAGCTCCAGAATTTAAGGATGAGATCGTTGATGAGAAGTAAATCTTTTGTGAAGTTTGTATCTTCGGTAATGTATGTATGCATGAGTTTCGGATTCAGTTACGCATATTCTAGTATTGTGCTCACAAATTGGATGAAATTTTGACAATGAGAAGCCTGAACGAAAGTGCAAAAATATAACCTATTCTTTAAAGATTATAAAAGAACATTAAGAATTTCCCATACTTAAACTATTTATCATTCGCTTAAAGATAATATTTTTGATTAAAATCTATATACATTTTTAATTTTTGAATTGCCACCTTCAGCTAAGAGGTTACATTCCTTGCCATGTTGGGATTTCGCTTATTTTTACGGCTCCATGATTAGTTAAAAAAATCCAACCATCATCATTTTAACGAATGATTACTCGATGTTGGAGATTTTAACATTCTTTGATAATCGCAGTGTAAGATCTTGGTGAGAAAGGGGTAAAACTAAACGTCCCGATACTTACCATATTAGTAAAAAATCCTTAACTACATTTAATGAACACTTTATCATATTTTTCGGCATTTCAAACATAAAACAGTATTCTAGAGTATGCTAATTTGTTTTAATAATGAAACTATAATAAAAAACTTTAACGTTTTAAAACAGATTAGAATAATTGTTTAAAAGCAATATAATGGAGGTTTTTGAACAGCTGTTCAATCTAAACCTTTGTCAGATGAAAATGATAACATTTGAGCAGGTTTACAGAAAGGGTTCTTGTAGAATTTGGTTTCGAGACTCGAAGTCTCAAATCTAAAACCAAGGTCACCATAGTGAAAAAAAATCTTGAATGATTGAATTCCTTTTCTATATCTGCATTAGAACTATCTGAAGAATAAGACATTGTGAAGACCTTTCCAGAAGAATAAGAAGAATAAGACATTCAAGACCTTTTATAAATTTTCCATTTTGACCTTTCATTTACATTTCGAAAAGTAAACTTTCAAAGACTAGAGGACATGTTCAATTTCTTCTCATTAATTCCAAGAGTTATAAAAGACTATCTTTAATAAAATGACACTTGAAAATGAATGGTTAAACTCTAAAAACTGAAATATGAATAATTAACTAATAATATTTTTCCAGGTTGGATGTTAAATTAGATAGTTTTATCAAAAAAGAATGTTAAGTATTTGGCAAATTTAAAAAACAGTTTTTGATCGTTCGATTGTGTAATATTTATTAGCTTTCACAAATAGGACAAGTGTGTATTCTTCGAAATATCTTATGATATTAAACAATATTCGCAGTATGGTGCAATATTCAATAACGCATCTTTACTTAATAGGGTACAATGTTGTTCAATATTCTCAACTACTTAGGTTGTACACTATAAAATATATCATAGGACTTGATTAACAAGGATTTGAAAAATATATATATAGGAACAATTCGCCATTCCCTAGTTCATACGGTTATAATATTAATGCATTATATTTTGATTGAAATTATTGAGATATAACGTATATATTTAATTTTAATTTCATACATGGTATAACAAGAAAAACAAAAAATTCTTAGTCAGTTCTACATGACAAACCATTGGACAAAGAGCTGTCAGATTTAGTACTTATTTACTCACCGAGATTCAAAAGTAAATTATGAAAAAAAAAACTGAAGGAATTTGTATAAATTTTTAATAAACTTCATTGATACTATAAAGTGTTCTCTCAAATACTTCTGTACAAACTATTGAATACACTTCATTTTTACCAGACTTTAAAATAAAAAAAGTAACATTCAGTTAAGCTAATTTTTCCGTATAAACTTTTTATATCTAATTTTAATAATTTTAAAAAATATTTTTATTATATCATATTACAATTCTTTTTATTACTCTATTGATATTAATTCTTTTCTATTATTACTATGCTGTTTTGTAACTCTGATTTTCTTAATAGATGTGCAACATTTCTTTCAAAGTATTTTATTAACTGTAAATCGTAATCGTATTTCAAAATAATTGTGATATTTTAAACGTTTAAGATGAAAACAATCTGTTAGAAGTGTGTGGAGTTTTAATATGAATTCAACATTTAAAAAAATTATTCTTTAAAAAATTTTCAAAGTTTTAATAACTTATTAATTTTTAAACCATTTTATTTAATGTTTTGGAATGACATTTTGTATTATAGTTCTTCAAATTTCTTTTTTGATTTTTTAAAAATTCAAATTTAATATATTTGAGTTTTCACCCCGAGATATAAAATTTGAGTATTTTTTAAATTAGTTATTTTTTTAAAAAATTCGTTCTATCAAATTCTGATTTTATTCGTGTGGCGCCATCTTGTAATGGAATTTTAAAATTTGATTTTTAACATTCATATAATTTATAATAATGTACGACAGATTTAAGGACTATAAAGTAGACAATTATTGATATAAATTAAATTTATCTATCTATACTAATAATAATGTTTCATAGATGTTTGTATTTAAATTATTGTTAATAAAGTGGTACACAAGAAAACAAATGATATTGCACTTGCATTCATAAAATAAATTAGATGGTTGGTCTAAAACCAAAAATTCAACCGAAAAATTAAAGAATGAATGAATTTAAGAATAACAGCTTTGTGCAAGAATTTTACATTGAAGTAATTGAAAGTTTTCAATTCAGGCTCGTGTAACCGAATTTATCGATTAATTTTTCAGGAGCCTCATATTAGTTATGATAACTAAAAATAACTTCATTTACATTTCCAAAAATAGAACTTCTTACTGCAGGAAATTAAATACATCATCTTTTAAAATTCTTCTTTAAGCTAAACAGTTGTTCCTAATATAGTTGCATGGTTTTCATTATTTTGAATTAAAATTTGAACTTTGTAATTATTATATAATATAACATATATGTTAGGTGAGTATACATTGTCTCCATCGATGTTATTCTAGGACTGCTTTTAATATTTTCTCGGAGCTTAGAATGCTCAAAATAAACCTTTAATCAAAGTAACAGCCTTATGGCTTTAAGTTAATCAAAATCAAAGTTCAGATACATTTATTCTTGCATGACAAATTTTCAAAATATTTAATCATATTTTATTATGAATAAGTAAATACGAATTGCAAAAAAGAATGTAGGAATTTGGTCGGTTCTATACATAAAACCAGTGAATTACACTGAAGCCTAAAATAATTTATTTTCAATATTTTTTACAAATATAACAAAATTTAAAAA
>JAOUZG010032859.1:10325353-10340746 GCA_026289955.1 Argiope argentata | reverse complement strand
TATATATATATATATATATATATATATATATATATATCCTATGAAAGTTCACAGTGAATAAAGCTCAACGACTCCTTTAGTCAATGATATAAACATTTCTTATTCTCAGAAAAATTTTCATTGAAAAGATTATTGATTTTTTAAAAAAAAATATTTTTACATTCGGTTGGTATATTTTTGTTTTGACATTGCGAAAATACAGTTTTTATTTCAGGAGAAATCATTTATATTGCAATGTGATACAATGTTTTTATAATGTTGCAAAGTGATATAGATCAAAGATTGGGTGAATATAATCCAAATATACAAGGAATGTTGAAATGAAAAGCTACGAAACGACGCTGTAGGTATAAATGAAGACTTTTCTCAAAGAATACACCATAGGTCTGAGTACAATGATCTCATTGATTAACGAGTTGAAGGATCCCTTTTTCAGGGATTTCTGTGGCTATGATATGACATACTCCTTCATAGCGTCCTTGAGTTAGCCGTCCGAGTTGAAACGCTTCTCTTTCAGATTTTTTTTCACGGGCTCAAAAGCATGAAAATCTCTGAGTGTTATATCCAGACTGTAGGGCGGATGGTAGAGCAACTCCCACTTGAACTTTGTCAGTTCCGCAAGTTTGAACACACGGTATCATGGAGTAGAACACAACCCCTGGGAGTAGCCTCGGTCTAATGTCCTTGATGGACCTGCGTAGTATTCATAATTTCTCACAGTTCATGGTTCTTCTATGCTCTAAGAATTCAACAAGTAACGGACATTAGATGGCGCTTTTAAAAAACTCCGCATATGCTCCGATATAAATCGGGGACACCAATCTCATCCCTAGATGCCAAGCAACGTTCATCCATAACGGTATAAACAAATATTTTAATGGTTGCGTTCTTACGACGTTTTGTATAAGGATTTTTGAATCAAAAGAAGCTTTGTCGATGAAAATTTAAGGCCATTTGGAATGTCGATTTCAATTTCATATTTCTAAAAGACTTTAATTATCCTGTATTTGAAACAGTTTTATGATTTGAAAAATCTTTCTTCAGATATAGAATATTTTTTTGTTTATTTAACTCACCATTTCATTCATCATGACTTTAATCGTATAGTACTACAATTACCTCAGAGAACTATGCAAAAATTAAAATATCAGTAATTTTTGTCTTAGTTACATTTTTTCCATATAAAAATAGTTGTGTATTAACAAACAAATGATTACTAGTACTTTTTTTTAAGTGCTATAAAAATATTTTTAAATGTGGTTTGATGGTTGTTATATTGTTCCTTAACTTACATAAAACTGCACAATTAGTAGAATTGTAAAAAAATTAATATTTTCCCAATTACATGGTTTAATTAATTTTATTAAATTAATACCCCATTTCAGAAATTATCCAAGATTGTGTTGAGAATATTTTCAAATTTTCAGCCGTTTTTAGGTGTTAAGGTATTATAAATTTGAAGATTAGATGCCAATATATCATGAAATTGAAGGTTAGTTGTCAATTTATTTTGAATATGCAGGTTAGCTGTCAAGATATTATGAATATGCTGGTTAGCTGTCAAGATATTATGAATGTGAAGGTTAGGTGTGAAGATATGAATATGCTGGTTAGCTGTCAAGATATTATGAATATGAAAATTAGGTGACTAGACATTTTATACTGGAAACATAACATGCATGCACTGTATTTCTCATAGTAAGGAAGAGAGCTTTACAGATATTTTTAACAGATTTCATATGAATAATTCCTGCACTGGCGGCGAATTTTTGACGACACTATTTAAAGTTCTACAAAATAAAAATAAAAATATTATGAAGATTTCTTTATTAGGATTAGAGCTCTGGTGACTCTTCTAGATAATTATATATACATTCAAAGGAATGTAAATTTGAGGGAGAACCGAACGAGTCAATGAAATGAACTGAACTGAATTCGCCATTTGAAATGCTGATCTCAGAGCGAGCTATGTAACTGCTTTCTGGGTAACATCATTTTGTTGTTTTCAACATCATTCATTTCAATATAATCTGATATTTCGATTTCTACAAGTGATACTTGTTATGCATGCATGAATAATGATTTTTTCTATCCACGTTTCGTATTTTTTCTCAAAATAAAAATTTGTTATCTGATACAGAGCTTGTTTAGAAATTTCACTACATATACACCGGACAATTACTTTAACAATAGTCTCTAAGTCAAATATTTATGCTCTTTACACTGACAAACCACAACCGTTGAACAAATAACATCGAAGTATTGTATAAATCTTTTATTCATGATCATTTGCAGCTTACGTCAAATACAGCGAAGTAATTTAAGAATTCTAAACTACGCTGCATTTATTAATTAATTAATTCTAAATTCTAATTAGTTAAAATAAAACGTATTCATTTTTCAAAAATTAAAGCACATTTAGAGAACTTCCTATTAGATTAACAAAATAATAATTAAGTTATTGAATACCTTAATTAAAGATTATCCGAGAAGGCAAGATATTAAATGAAGTCATTCGTGCATCAAAATGAAATATAGTAAATAATGCATAAAACCGGAAAATCGCGACTGATAGAATTCATAATAAAGTCAATTATTTAGGAAAACTTGAAGTTTATTAACTTGCACCAATAAAGAGTGCCATTGAATATTCTTATGAACATTCAATCTGAAATAATTCAGGACATATTTTAATAATTAAAACAAAGCTTTCACAGAATAAAAATCATAATTTCGTTATTAGAATCAACACTTATCTATTAAAATTTTCCTCAGTATTAATAAAAGAATGCAATATAGGATAATCACATAATTGGCAATTGTATTCCTCATGAAAAATCAATAGATTCTCCCAACAATGAATTAATCCTATGCTCTCATTATTATTCGAGTTCTAATTTATATAGCTGAATGAAATATCTGTATAGAATTCATTAGGTGCTATGTAGATTTTGTATAATCACAATTATTCTGTATATAAATTTTATCTTTCATAAAGTTTATCAATAAACTTCAATTTCTTTGAAAATAATGTAATAAATACACAAATTAATAATACATAATATTTTTAAGGAGAATTATGAATAAAGACAGTCCTGAGTCCTGAGCCGAGAGTTTATCTCGCAGAGTAGTAATTGATATGACTCTTGATGAGATTTAAATTTCAAATAAAGTTATAAAACATGAATATATTCCCTATTTTTTCAGTTGCGAATTAGATGACAAATATGAATATATTACAGTGATTCTCTGCACTGTTTGGCGACGAATTTCGCAACATTGGCGAAAAAAGTGATTATTCTAGGAAAATAAAATTATAACAGATTATATCACCATAATTTTGCTTTTATTCAATAAATATGCAGTTAATTAATTAATTAATTAATTAATTATCTGAATTTTTGCGCTTTAGAATTTGGAAAAAAAAATATGAAAATTTATTACGAAATCATAAATATATAATAATAAATGAAAATTCTAAAATTTTAAGTTGATTTAAATGAATATGCAATTACATTTTTTTTCTTTTGTTTTTATGCAATTAGGAAAGAATCACAGAATGAATGTAAAATACTCTGTAAATGTTCACTAGCTATAACTTTAGAATACCACAAGAAAATTGTTGGATCAACCAAATTGGATATCATCTTAGCGATCTCTTTTTCACCTAATTTGACTATTTAAAATACTACCAGGCATTATTTGGGTTTATCGTATTTTAACACTTGTTTGGCATTTTGGAAAGAAAGTCTTGTTAGAATTTTTGCTTTATTTTGATATATCATTTTTTTAAAAAAAATTTCTATTACTATATGTAATTTTAAATTAAAAGTAATAAGTTTTATTGATTTCTATAATGATCGATATACATCTTGATGCTATAAATACCTAATAAAATTGAAAATAAAACCAATGTATTTCATAAATACGGGCATTTTCATTGTTATTTTTGGATTTGAAAGTTTATATCATCTATTGATCGTGTATAAAATTTTTGAATGGTTATAATTCATTTGATTTCAGATAGGGTTATAGAACGCATTCATGTACTTATAAGACAGAAGTGAGTCAAAAAGATTTCTGAACTAGCAGAGGGCCAGATATTTAAAAAATAAAAAAAAATTAGTTTTATAATGTAAGATCTTTAACTAATCCTTTGCTGTTGGACACATAATACGATGTAAAATTATTCTCCTAATGCATATACTTGTTTAATACACCAAAATGATACATGCAAACTGATTTAAATTAAGTTTCAATTGAAAATAAATCTACATCCTTTTTAACAAATAAAATTTTAAAATAGTAAAAAGGACATCTAGGACCGCAAATTCCATGTGAGGACATTATTATTTATAAATAATTATTTATTTTAATTAATTTCAGTTATTAAGTAGTTTAAACCAGTTTGAAAAAGCAATACTGGTAAAAGCAGGTCAAATCTTTTAAAAATCCATATGCTTTCAAAGATGCATACTCAATAATAATGCAATACAGGTAAAATCAACTTAAAAAATATGAGATTAAAAGACGTTGGTGAATGTTATCATTTATACTTATTGCTTACGCGATTTCAAGCTTCCATTATTCAAAAAACCCTTGTGAAAACAATATTGTGTTCTCACGTCATAATAAAGCGTCAAAATGATGCACTGTTTAGAATGGTGATTGAGAGAAGATATTCGATTACAATATATAATAAAATTCCCCTAATAAAGTTAATATAAACCATGAATTAACCAATCGTCCTACCCGTTAGGCCTAGTTTAAACGCTCTCTACTTCACTTTTACTACTCTGTGTTGCCAGATGTGGAAGTTGAAACCTCAATTATACTTTAAAGCGGTCATGACCAAAGATGGAGGACAGACTAGTTCAGCATTTCCCTCCTTCCGATATCGAAAGTGCGGGTGATGTGAGCGAGACAGAGCGGGAAGAGTTTTACGTAAAGTGTCGAATCATCATTTCCCATTCGCCGATCATAATTCACTGAGATAATTTAAATCGGTGACACTCTGCGCAGGGCTTTTCAATCGGCAACTGCTTTGAATTACTACCAAAAGCTTTGTCTTCGTGGCCTTAGACATCCTCCTAATTCAATTTCCCACTCAAATTAGTAGATTTTAAGAGTTAAGTAGGCGTCGTCTTGAATTGCAGGACGCCAGATACTCCTAATTCCTAATCTACGGCTCCGTGACACCAGATACGCGGGAAGAGATTTATTTTGCGCATGAACGGATAATTTTGTGTCTGGGATTTGAGCAGTTCTGCGATTTTCAATCGGTTTTCCCGTCGGAGATTTATTGTGCTGTCCTTGGACACTATTTCCGGGCTGATAGGTTTCAATAATACGAATCCATTCATTAAGTTTCGCTTTGCTTTAGAAATTCGTTAGATTGTGACTTCTATTAAGATAAAATAAGATATCTAGATATGCATCAAAACTGTATGTGGGGTGAATCGTAGCAATATAAATGTGTAAATATATAAAAATATTTATAGTAGAAATATAATAAACTTAAATAATGCATAATATTTTATTTTTCTATTGCGCTCTGGACGTTCGATCAACTGTGGTTGGCGAAGATTATTGGTTTTGTTTAATATTTTATAAATCTTTTATTTTAATTTTTTCCAAATTATATCTTCCAGAAAGTAGCTTAAAGTATGAAATGGTAACAGATGTTTAAAGCATGTTCGTATACTTTCTAGTATACTTAATGCAGAGTAATGAATATTCGTATACTTTCTAGTATGCTGAAGAGAGAGTAATGAATATTCGTATACTTTCTAGTATGCTAAAAAGAGAGTAAAGAGTATATTCGCATACTTTCTAGTATGCTAGAGAAAGAGTAATGAATATTCGTATACTTTCTAGTATGCTAAAGAGAGAGTAAGGAACGTATACTTTCTAGTATGCTAAAGAGAGAGTAATGAATATTCGTATACTTTCTAGTATGCTAAAGAGAGAGTAATGAATATTCGTATACTTTCTAGTATGCTAAAGAGAGAGTAAAGAGTATATTCGCATACTTTCTAGTATGCTAAAGAGAGAGTAAAGAGTATATTCGCATACTTTCTAGTATGCTAAAGAGAAAGTGATGAATATTCGTATTCTTTCTAGTATGCTAAAGAGAGAGTAATGAGTATTCATATACTTTCTAGTATGCTAAAGAAAGAGTAATGAATATTCATATACTTTCTAGTATGCTAAAGAAAGAGTAATGAATATTCATATACTTTCTAGTATGCTAAATAAAGAGTAACGAATATTCATATACTTTCTAGTATGCTAAAGAAAGAGTAATGAATATTCATATATTTTCTAGTATGCTAAAGAAAGAGCAATGAACATTCGTATACTTTCTAGTATATTAAATAGAGAGTAATGAATACGTATTTATATGAGCAAAGTATATATTGGCTTTCCATAGAATAAACCATTAGTTAATACTTTGGGAAATATATAGCTTTGGTGGAAATATATAGAAATATTTAATCAATTTTAATCAATCAATTTTTAATCAATAGAAAATTAAATTAAATTCAGGAATTTTTAAATTATTGTTCCCTAAAATATTCTTTAACAAAACAGATTTCCACACCAGTTTAAAGGTTTCAATTTTTAGAGATATCAATTGTCTAGCATTGTTATTACTAATTAATTATGTAAAAAATATATTGAAATTTCATAATTTTAAGTCTATTTTTTACAAAATTCGATAAAAATTCATAAGTTTGGTCGAAAATTCATGTACCGAACTTAATCAATCTTACCGAAATATGCTTCTGAGTTATATTTCACAAACAGATATTATGTATATATTCTTCTTAATTATTGGTACAAACAAAAATAAATTACTTTATTAGTTTTTATTAGATAAAAAAGAAAAAGAAATGAGGACTGAGAATTGCGAAAATAAATTCCAATAAAACCATTTTACAGTTTATAGAACTGGAAAAATCGCAATTATTGTTAAAATTATGATACAATTATAAATTACAGTTCTTGATTAAAACATTCGACTAAAACCTCTAAAGTTATTAAAAACTATATATATGAACACTCTATAATAAAACTGCCTTCAAATCAGATTTTTTTTGTAAATTATGATCACGATTCAAAAATATGAAGATTCGTTTCCTACAGCATTCTGTAAAAAATAAGTAAAATGTGAATGGCACAAATAACTCAAGCTGTAACCAAACGATCTTTTGTACTTCATTTCATTAAATATAAATCAACTTTAAAAATTTACGAATCTTTCGAAATAAAATTACCAAGTATAGCTGAAATATCAATACATTAAAAAGGTTTTGAATATATCTATTAAACTTATAACGCACATTTATCTTTTCTATCATAAAAATGGATACTAACTCTGAATAAAAAGAAATAATACACCAATAGAACATTTAAATTCATTTATAATATTTCATTAGAATTATCTAAATAAATTATTAGTAATCTTATTAGCTTTTCTGTTAAAACTAAATGTAAAAAAAATCAAGGAGTTTAGATTTCAAAAATATTAAAACTTCAAAATTGATTTACAAGTTCAATGCTTTCTATTTCAAATGTATTATAAATTTTAAAGTGGGTGAAAAAAATTTAAAAAATAATAACAATTGAAGAGCCGAATAAAGTAAATGATAAAAAAATATTTAAAAAATGCATTCGAAATTCAAAACTTGAATGCATTCAAACTTTAAAATTCACAAGATATTTAAAGTTGTAGACATTTGTATTTAAAAGCATGAAAGTTAAACGCTAAATTAAAAGTATGAAGTATTAAAAGCAATATCCGCGCAGAATACGCTTTCTTTTTATCCAATGAAAAATGGTAATAGACATGCGCTGTAAATCAAATTATGTTTCACATTTTCAATATATGCAAATAAAAGACATTTGTTTTATAGTGCCATCCATTGGTAAAGTTTTGTACTGGATTCATTAAATAAATATGAAGCACATCATCTGAATAATCTATAGTTCAAATTTCATCTTATTTGGACCAATAGAAAGCATATTAGAGTCATCCGAAGTGAGTAGCTAATTTCTTTCTAATACAGTATGTATATAAAAATTTGATAAATTTAATCTCAAATTCGTTATTATATTTAAAGTTCATGGAAATATTCATACATATATTCACGGCATTTGTACAATCTCTATTGTGGTAACAGACAGTGTATCAAGGTATGACATTACAATAGTTGAGAATCTTATGAATGCATAGCACATTGCATTTTGATATTTCCAATGTGTATAATATTTCCTTGATTTTTTAAAGCAGGACCCATAAACAACTAATAGATGTATATGTTCTTTTTCATCTTCTTAATCCTCTTAATCCAAAAGTAGTATCTGCTTTTATAAAAGTTGCAAAATTGTGCGTGAGCCAGATGCAAGACTTTTAAGTTAAATGCATTCTATAAGTCTTAAGACCCTTCCAAAGCTGTTGTTAACATTCCTTCATGTTCTTAGGGTCAATTATTTCACGTATAGACTATTTTGCTAATAAAATGTAATTTTTTAATGTAAATAAATATTAATCTTTCCTGATGACACAGGAAGCCGATTTGAATTCACTTTTAATTTCAAAAGCATGTCCAATCACTCTTAGAATCAGAAAGCAAACATTGACATTGGCATAATTTTGATGAAAAAATTGATGATTGATTTTTGATGAAAAAAATCATTCGATTAACATTATTTTTTATCCACAATTATACTAAAGTTTGGGTAAAATCTTAACATGAATTGATAACAAATTGGATATCCTATCCGGCTGTTTGCTTAGTACATTTCATTTCAGACAACAAAAGCGTGACTTAACCTGTTTCACTTTGAACGCACTCCATGGAAGAAGAAATAGGTAAACAACAATAAAAATAGTTCTAAAAAAACAGCCGTGAGAAAGCGAATTGATTTTTTTAGCCATTTTCTCTTCGAAGCGAAAGTGTTTTTCTATATATCTCAACCATCCATCCAAGAATCGATTGATAACAATCGATTCTACAACAATCGATTGTGGCTGTCAACTCCTGGCATCGTAATTTTTTTTTCAGTTTCGGGTCTCTCTTCAAACTTATTTTTCACGTTGAAGTAATCGCTCGCTTAAAAGCCTTTTCATGGCAAAAGTCGGTATTTTCTTCTTTTTTTTCGGTTCTATCTTTTGTAGAATAACGCAGAATTGAAAACGAAAGAGTCTGAATTCTGTAGAGAAATATGTTCCTTGCCATCACTTTTGCTTTGATGGAAAACGGTCAGCAAAATTACTTCTGTAGAAACCGAGACTTCCTTGCAACCACATTGGTACTTGGAAAAGCGTTATGGCTTTTCAGAACCCAGATATCCGAGATAAAGCTGAAAGCAAATAAAAAACAGACAAAAAATATGAGATAGACAGTGTTGGGTTACATGATGTAGAGTTAACTTCAAAGAAAACATTTGTTTTTCTTTTTCATGAAATGTAGCTAGTGATTACGCATAAAGAATTCAATATTTCAAGTATGGTAGTTTTAAATGCGTTATAAATTGAAGAGATAAAATAATCTTGATTTATATTTCAAGAAGGAATCTCTTTATGTAGCTTTTAATAAAATTTTCTTCCCGCTTGTAAATAGTTTTGTTCTATAATTTTAATAAATTTCATGTATTTGCGTCATGTTCAATTAAATAATCATGAGATCTGATATTGATGCAAAGATTTGTAATTTTTTCATATCACTAAAATGTGAATAGCTCATATTCAACAATTTCCCTTTATTAATTTCCGTTTTATTATCCTTTAAATCACGAATTATCAGGAATCGATTGATCTTCTCAAAATGAGAAACTTAGCCAAGAAATATTAAATTGCTTACTAACTCTTCATATCTCGCTATAGAGCTTTTCCTGCCTTACGATCTCGTTAATAGATCTACTGCATCTCTTTCTACAATTTTGTCTCACTTATAGAAATCTTTCTATTATTTTTTTTGTCTCGCTTATAGAGATCTTTCTTTTTTTGTTTAGTTTATAGAGTTCCTATTTATTTTGTCTCGTTTATAGAGCTCCTTCTACAATTTTGTCTCATTTATAGAGTTTCTTCTACAATTTTGTATCGTTTATAGAACTCCTTCTATTTATTTTGTCTCATTTATGGAACTCCTATTTTTTTGTCTCGTTTATAGAGCTCCTTCTATTTATTTTGTATCGTTTAAAGCTCCTATTTATTTTGTCTTGTTTATGGAGCTTCTTCCGCTTATTTTGTTACGTTTATAGAACTCCTTTGTCTCATTCATAGAGCTTCCTTAATTTTGTCTCGTTTATACAACTTTTTCTATTTATTTTGTCTCTTTTAAAGAGCTCTTTCTCCTTTTGCTTATTGTTTATGATATTTTCCATTCATTTCCATAACCTTCATTTGTACAGAAGTTTAGACTCCCTGATATTTTAATAGTAAAAGACTATTATTGGGCATTTAAAGTATATTTTAAAATAAAAAGTACATAGCTAACTCCAACGATATACAAGGTGGCCAGAAATAAAACACCCCTACTCTGACCTCCATGGATATCGAACTACTCAGTGTAAAGGCTCAAAATTTTGTACACATACTATTCAAAATATGGGGAAACGGATTTCACGAAAAAAAAATTAGTTCCTGAAATCACCGATAGGTGGCGCTGCACAACTGGAACTATGATCAAAAGACACAAATAATAATAAAAATTAAAATGTTTATGCGGAATGGAATGCTTCCATGCTTCCTTTTTAATTTTTCTGCCCCTTATGGAAAATAAAAATAGTAAAGAAGCTAGAACTCCCGTTGTAACTGCAATTTCATACTGTAACTAGAAAAATTTGCATAAAGCATGGTTAGAAGCCATGTTAAAAGGTGGGGAATGTCATTCTTATTAGTGATGGCTGTCACGCTGCCAGAACGCGCTTTGCTTGTGAAGTTGTTTTACGAGAATAAAGGAAATGCTCCAGCAGCACTTCGAGAGTTTCGCCGACTTAACGATTTGCGTAAGGGACCATTGCTTCCACAAGCTCTCAGGAGAATGATCGCTCGATTCGAGGAAACTGGACATCTTGGAGTTCAGCCTGGTCGAGGACGCAAACCGGTTCGTTCAGATGTCGTTGAAGATGTTGCCACCGGTATTGTTGAACAGTCAATGGATAATGTTTTAGGCTGCAGTAGTGCACGTGCAGTGTCACGACACTTGGGTGTTCCCTATAGCACAGTGTGGAACGTACTCAGAAAAATGGTGCATTGTTTCCCGTACAAAATCCGCCCTAATCAACAATTGCTGGCCACAGACAGGGAGATGCGACTGACCTTTGCATTGACATTTCTTGCTAGAGTTGAAGTGGATGCATCGTGGCCGTGGCAGATTCTGTGGAGCGATGAGGCCCATTTCCACCTCAGTGGAACAGTGAACACCCATAACTGTCGCATATGGGACACGACAAACCCCCGTACCTTCCAAGAGATTCCACTCCACTCACCGAAAGTTACAGTCTGGTGTGGATTCACAGCCACATTCATCCTTGGACCGTTCTTTTTCGAAGAGGTTACTTCCAATGGCCTTGAGACATGTACCGTGACGGCCAACAGGTACAAAAGGATGCTCGAAACATTTGTTGTACCCCATTTGCAGCAGCGCCAATGCCTTGACACCATTACTTTTATGCAAGATGGAGCACCTCCACACATTGGACTCCCTGTGCAACAGTTTCTTCGCCAACATTTCACCACTGACAGAATAATCAGTCGCGCGTTTCCGACAACTTGGCCATCTCGTTCACCGGATCTTAATCCGTGTGATTTTTGGCTTTGGGGACACTTAAAAAACCTTGTTTATCGAGAACGTCTGATAACCTTGGCAGATTTGAAAGAGAGTATCAGTCTGCATGTGAGAAGCATCTCAGATGACCAGTTACGATCCGCAGTTGAACAAGCTGTCCACAGACTTCACATTTTACATCTTCAGGAAGGGAACCATATTGAGCAGCATTCCCTGCATCGATAACGTCCTTGTTTCATGTATGCTTGGTACTTTCAAATAAAATGTGTTTAAAACGTGTTTTTGTGTCTTTTCAGCATACGTCCAGTGGTACAGCGCCACCTATCGGTGATTTCTGGAACTAAATTTTTTTTTCGTGAAATCCGTTTCCCCATTTTTTGAATAGTATGTCCACAAATTTTCAAGCCTTTAAACTGAGTAGTTCGATATCCAGGGAGGTCAGAGTAGGGGTGTTTTATTTCTGGCCACCCGGTAAATAAAATTAATAATAATACAGAATTATAACGGATGTTTGTTCTTATGCATTTTATAAACTTAAGTGTCGATATTAAAAAGTTGGTTATACTTAATTTAAAATAATGCTATACGAATTAATGAAAGAATTACAGCATTCTGTTAATCCTGATTTTTATAAAGATGTTCAATGATATTTTAACGCGCAATAAACCTATGTAAGATAATCGGGAAAGGATAGTTCAGAAGCAAGATTATGCAGACATTGTTAAAAAATATCTCAATAATTTACCTAAGTCAAATATTAAAATTTGTAAAAATGTAAGGCTCTAAAATTATTTTGAATAATGGATAGCATGTCTACTAGTCTAAAATGTTTCATTTAATTTTGAAATCTATTAAAAGTTCACTGGTCTTAATTTTTTGTATAAATTTTAAATTTCTAATTATCATGTTAAAATTAAGGATTAATTTGAAAGTTTCATATATTTAATAAAAAGATAAATAAATAAAATATGCAGGAATTACTTTGAAAAAGGGATTCAATTATCTAAACCTGCATCAAAATTTTTGATATGAATGTTTGCGTATACTCTTGACTCGAAAATTATAATTTCATGTGCTTTTGTTAATATATGTTTAGTGATGCTAGAATTCCGTTATCATTTAAAAATCTATTTTTAATTTAAAAAAAATTCTTTTTTTGAGAATTGCATAGAAGTTAATCAAAGAAAAAAATGTAGAAAAATTATACATAAATTGTTAGAAATTTGTAAAGAATTCATTCAATTTGCATTAGGGGTTTTTTCAATTATATTCTTTCAGCTCTTCAAAACTGAACGATATATAATTTTCTTTTATCCATTATTTTACACAAAAGATACCAAATAATCCTGACTTCAAAAAATGTAGTCAATTTCACAAATTTATGCAAAAAAATTTAGAATAACGCTTTTTCTATCACCTTTAAATTTTAGTGACATTTTATTTCAATAAATACAGAATTAGAGAATTGCAAGATCGTTTTCATATATCTAAGTAATATAATTCACCAATTTATTGTATTCATTTTATTTAGAACACCATAGTCAGTATATACGTCAAACCCTAAATGCATTCTTATGGTTCCAGAACTGAAAAATTAATCATTCCTTTAGAAAAATACACATTTCAGCACCTAATTGCACTATTACGGCCCAAAGCCTTAAAAAACTAGTCATTACTTCAGAATATCACAATCAGCAAGTACGTCAGTGCATTGCAGTATTTTTATATTCCAAGATCTAAAAAAACTATAAGTTACTTCAGAAAAATACAGTCAGTATATATTTATGCATTTAACTGGATTCTAATGGTTCAAGGGTTCAAAAACTATTCATTCTTTTAGAATTTCACAATCAGCAAATACATTGATACCTAACTGTCTTTTTATGACCCAGGAGCCAAAAAAAAAAAACACTATACGTTACTTTAGGAAAACACAATCATTATTCATGTCAACACCTAACTGTATTTTTATGGTTCAAGGGTTCAAAAACTATTCATTCCAATTTTAGGATACACGGAATTGAATGATTTATTCCATATGTCATTCTCAAAGACCATACTGGATAGGTTCTTTCCATTTTTTCCAAAATGTAATATTTTCTTAAATTAAAACAGCAAAAGAGGAATATCTCAATTTTCATCACCTATAAATTTCAGTTATAATTTTTTTCATTGAATTTAAACATCAAAGATTATAACCCTAGTAGCACACAAATATTGTACAATATTGATCAATATTCGAAATATTGGTTAATATTGTGGAATATTGTACAATATTGATCAATATTCGAAATATTGGTTAATATTGTGGAATATTGTACAATACTGATATATATTAGCAATATTATATAATATTTTGGAATATTATACAATACTGATAAATATTCACAATATAATATTGTGGAATATTGTTTAATATATAATCTCACAATATTTTGCAATATTATACTACAGGATGTGCTACTATGGAAGGCCATTTAATATTACTCAGTAATATAATTCTCCTACTTGTTGATTTAATTTTCTTTAGAATAGCATAAGAATATATGTCATGCTTTAACTCCATTGTAATAGCTAAAAATCTACTTTAGAACAATACAATTAGCATATATGTCAGCAACAATTGAATTTTGATTGTCCTAGAGTTAAAAAAAATGATTCATATGAATTTCAGAACCTATTATATTTATTATATTTTCTGACCGACCACACTGTCTATAAGGCCATGCTAGGAAGTTCTTTCTGCTTTTTAAAAATGTATTAGTTTTCCCAAATTTAAACAGCAAAAAAACGAATCTCTCATTTTCTGTCACATTTAAATTATAGTTATAATTTATTTCAAGGAAATTAAATTCCAAGAGCGGCAAAGTCATTTTTATTTAATATGATCCACCCACTTGTTGAATTCATTTCTTTTTGAACATCATAATCAGCATATACGTCAGCACCTAAGTGCATTCTTATGGTCCGAGGGCTAAAGAACCCTTCATTCCGATTACAGGATACACGACATTTCCTGACCTACCCCATTGTCGTTCTAAAAGAGCATTCTGGGAAGGCAATGACCATTCGCAGATGGGGAATAACAAGGAGAGAAGCGAAGATTAAAGCTCGGCGCTGGACATTTCATTCCTAAGGAATGGTCTTGAAAGAAATGGCCCGAATCAACCAATCAAGACAAGAAAACAGAGCTGGGAAAAGAATGGCTTATTTCTTTTTCTTTTTATCGAGTGATCGCTCCCAGCGTAAGCAATCTAGAAAGAGAGAGTCGGGTATGCATTCTAACTAAAACAGACTCCACTTCGTCCCATTCTTTCCAGCCTCTTTTCAAGAGAGGATGATCCTTTTTTTGGGGTGCCATGATTTCAGTAGGGGCTCTTGAAGAAATATAGATCAATTTGGTTTTAGTACATAAAGGAATCGAGGGTATTTATATTCCCCATAAATGTGAATTAGTAAATTATTAAAAATGTTTCTTGTAATATGTTTCATATGAATATTTTTAGATATTAAATTTATTTTATTTAAGATTACGTTTGAGGGCTGGCAATTAAATTTTAATTACTATCTTTGGATTTTGAATCGAATATCGAAA
>JAOUZG010032859.1:10308291-10325343 GCA_026289955.1 Argiope argentata | reverse complement strand
TTAGAAATTAAAATTAATTTATTTAAGATTACGTTTGAAGGCTGGCAATTAAATTTTAATTACTATATTTTGAGTTTGAATCGAATCTTGAGAAAATTACAAATTTTGTTGCCTTCTTATACACATTTGTCAAACTATCAACTTTTTTTTTTAAATTCAGGAATGTATTTAATTTTTACTAGGGAATACAAATAAAACATTCCCATAAGAGAAAATTCCAGTTCTCTTATATTTAAATGCTCTTTCAATTCCTTGATTTAAAACTGTAAAACGCTTTTCTTTTTCTGAAAGTTTAATTATTTTTTGTCTGTGATTACTATTATGTACGTGATAAAGTATGTAGGTAATGAGGAAAAAGCAGGCTGGAGGGAAGAATAATAATTCTTTTAAAAGATCATTGATTTGGTTAATAGGTACTGTTATATGGTAAAATATTAAATTTCTTAATTATATATTTTTTGTAATGTCTGATAATTTCAACTGTGGCATGTCGTAATTTTCGGTATTTCCTCAAATTTGAATTTCTTTTTTGTAATATTATAGCACGAAAATTGAATGTTATATTGAATTGAATCAATATAAACAGCTTTTCATTAACACGGATGGAAGAACACATTGTACACTTTAACTATTATGAAGAAAGTAATTTTTTAAATCTAATTAATGATTACGATTAACTGAAAGATGAAAATTTATTTATATTGTTTGTCTAAAAAATGAAAAGGAATTCACTAGACAACAAATAGCAATTTAAAATTTGAAAGATTGCATACAGTAAAATTAGTTATAGATATCTGGAAAACCTTGATCAGACTTGCGTTTAATTCAAATCTTTTCTGATTCAAAATAAAGATACTATAAAAAATTGTGAGAAATTGATAGAAGAAGGAAACAACGTTCTTAATATCATTTTAATCTTAATAATTCTTAATTAAAGTAATGTACTATCTTCAATTACATTTATCTTGTGGTTTACTAATTACACAATGTGAAAGCATTGTAATTGAACGCAATATTCGGCATCAAGGATTTGACGATTCTGTACGTTTTGAAATTCTTGTGTTTAGAATATACTTGATTGATCTATCCGTCTGTCTGTATTTGTATATTATACATAATTAAACAACGAGTTAGATAATTGCTGATATATTGCAGAAGTATCTTGCGTCAAAGCATTAAGAAACTTCCGAGAGTTTCTCGTAGTTCGCATCCAATTTGATACAGACCACTCACAATTTTCTTGTGTTCCGAGTCTCTTCTGCTACAGACCGCTCACGAGTTTCGTATCTCACCCGAGTTTTTGCGTGTCCCGTCTGTTATTGTCATAAATATCAATGTTATGATGATGAGGATGATGATTTTAAAAGTTACATTTGCTCAAAAAAGTGCTATCCGAGGCGTATATCTTACAGATTTCTTTGCGGTCCTTAATGATTCAAATATTTGCCCCTGGTTGGTTATGCATCGATTTACCCGAAAAAAGATGAAAACGAGATACCTCACGATGCTGCCACAAGTTCAGCATTATAAAAACGAAAAATATCGTGATCCATACGCAATGTGTTAATATCTGAATTATCGACATACATAACATTTTCAAACAATTTCCAGATATGTTGTACAGAAATGTTGTAAATTGTTCAGAGACTTTGAGTTGTAAATGAATGTAAAAATGAAACAAATTAAATTCGTTTTGCACAGTAACATTAAAATTAAAAATATTTTTTTATAAATTATTCGATTTATTCTTCCCAAAGGAAATGGATTCAAGCACATGCAGTCAACCCCTTTTTACACCAAGAATTGAGTATTGTGACAATTACGAATAATCTTAATATGTAATAAATCACCTCAAATCAATTGCAATTGAATTTTTTTTAATTAGAGAGTAATGAACCACATCTACATTTATAATTTGTTAAGGCTGTCAACAGAAAATACAGACAACTGATAAATGAAGTCTCAAAAGTTTTAAATAATTAAAATTTCTAATAAAATTTCAAAGTATTTCTTAGAAGTACATATTACCTCCCACCAAAATATATTATACCGAGTTGAGAAGTTTTAATTCAAACGGTCTGGTTTGTAGAGCATCAACCCACACTAGCATGCATTCATATATTTATTAATAGTAGATATTAACTATGATATATTTCTCAAAAAGTTTTTTCAATTCAATGTTTTAGCATGAAATGTAGATAAACTTTTGAATCGAAGTCATTTATTTATGATGAGTTCACTTAAGATTTGCATTTAATCACTAAAGTTTGTCCTTTCCGAAGGTATATTCTTTAAATTATTTAACCGGCAACTTTAATTGGAAAAGTACACTTCCTCTATAAAACTTCATGAAAAGTGCCGTCTACATATTCTTTGCATATTTATTTTGTAATATCCGTTCTAGTTGATAGTAAAGAGTCCTCACTCCAGGACATAACTCCCAGTTATAATGATAGAGTCAAAATTATCGACTAAGCTGGAATCGGGAGTTTCTAAACATCACTTCGGTACGTGCTCAAGAGACGACGTAATGCCTGTTTTAAAGTGTGCTCTACACTCTAGTTCGGTCTCAAAATTACACTTGCCGTGGCTACACCGGTGGCTTGCCGACTGTAGGGCTTTTATGCTGATAGTTGTTTATCATGAGCTTGGTAGTACAATACCAGACTTTCTACGCTGATAAATTAGTTGTCGGAATCCGGCATCGCCGAAGATAAAGAAAATATTGTTATAAGATATTGAGTAGAAGATAAAGCAATTTTGGTCGAGTGGAATAAGGTAAGTGAATAGTACATTCAAAACTTTTAGAGGAATTCGAATTCTTATTCCACATATATCAGTCTAAAAGCTCATAGATCTGTAATTTGCATTTAATATATGCTCCTAATGACATAGTGGCGATAGAATGCGCTTAAAAATGCATTTTATATCTTCTTATATATATTCTTTTTATATCTCTTAAACTCTACTTTTAATAAAGCTGTGTGTGTGTGTGTGTGTGTGTGTGTGTGTGTGTGTGTGTGTGTGTTATCACTTTACCAGCTTCACTGTTTCATCTACATCAGTCAGACATTATACATACATACTTTGAAAGCTAAAAATGTGTGAATTTGAGGGCTTTTTTTTAAATCCTGTTTAATTAAATCTGCTGAATCTGTTAATTATCTGCTGGATTATTTTATCATTAATGTTTCAGCATTATTTTTGCGCCAGTAGTTATGTTTCCTTGAAGAATACTGCCAGGGAGTGAAAGAACTTTTTTTAAAAATATATATTCGTTATAACTTAATTAATTCACTTAGTAATTAAGTATTTTTAATTTTTCCTTTTAGTTTATATTAACTGTTTACTATCTGAGCTATATTATCCGTGTTTTTTTAGTACTATTAGAAAAAATAGACATATTACGAAGTTATAAGCCAGATTTAAAAGACACTTAAGTACCATCAGTAAATAAAGGGTTAAATAATTACAAATTAAGTGAAATTTTGGCATTATCCAGTAGAAACTTTCGAAACTATTGCTTCACCAAAATATTTTAATTAACTTTACACACACACACACACACACATATATATATATATATATATATATATATATATTAGAATGTAATTTTCAATTTTTTTAAATCCTTTTTTTAAATATATTTTATGCATATTTTCGAATCATAAGTCTCACATGAAATAATAAATTACATTTAACCTGCACATGAAGTAAAGCGCCCATAAGAAAAATTAGCTTTTCCCAATTAGTTGCACCATGCTCACAAAAACTGTAAAGAAATAATTCATTTAACTCGTACTACAAGTTAAATTCATTAAAAAGTGTAACTTTAAGAACATAACCGTTAAAAATGAAATATCTATCAAAGATAACATTTTCAGGAAAAAAATAAATGTCATAAGTATTCTGTAATTTTTATAATATCTAGATCATTGATTCAATAACTGAATTATTTAAAATGAACTTTATTTACGCCGGATATCTATAGTAATAGCAGTCAAAAGTACTTTTAAGCCTATAGTAACCAAAATATGCAAAAAAATGGCCTAAATGAAGAAGATAATTATATTTTATGTAATTTAAATTAATAAATAATCTTATGAAGAACAAATTTAAAATTTTAAACACGCACCCAGTACTATAAACTGTATTTAATAGGGTTTTTTTCTAACCATAGAAAATTACATTTTACGCAGAATGAAAGAAAAACCTTTTTTAATAATAAGTCTATTGCATATTAACAAGTATTATAAAAAATGAGTCAATTCCTACTTAGGTAAAAATATTTTAGTAACTTTTTATTAAATAGTTACTATTAATATAAGAAATTTATCAAAAAATCATCGATTTTCGCTAGAATAGAACTCGCATTCTTCACCTTCACGTGAAAAATACTGAAATCCTCTTATTTTACTGATTGAACTACTGCCTGTCGATTTCAATTTTTATTGAAAACTGCTAACACTCTATTTGAAATATTAAAATTAATTAAACTTAATTAATGAATTCATATCTGAAAAGTTGTGTTAACATCAAGAGTCATCCCCTAGAAGTTAAGAAATGTAATGAATGAATAAAAAGTATTTTATTAACGATTAAATATATATATTGCTCGCATATTCATATATAGAATGAAAGAGTTCTAACAAATAATAAGAATTAAAAAATTATATTCTGTAGTATAAATAAGATTTCAATTCTAAATTATTTTTATATGTATATTTTCTATACTCCTATTTTATAAAACACATGCTTGTTGCTAGTTTTCAGTATAGACATTATTGTATTATTTGAAGTTTAATCACTTCATTTCAATTCAAGTCCAAATTCAAAAAAAATGCATAAAATTAGAGAATTACATATTACAATGAAAATAAAGGCTGCTTAAAACTTTGGAAAGCATGACATATATGATTTTCAAATTTTGAAGCTTGATAATATTTTATGGAGGAAACTATTCAGAGATTAAGTTATAAAAAATATTATAAATAAATCATTATTGTTAAAGCAACAATTGGTCATCAAAGACAACTAGTTTACAATACATGCCTGAATATTAAAAAAAACCCTCTAAAATCGTAAAAATATTACAGAAATTAATACCTATAAAACAAATTTTTTCATTCCAAAAAGACATGAAAACTATTTTTGTGTAATAATACAGCTTAATATTTTAGAAAGAGTTATTAAAGGAAAAATTTAAAAATATTGTTAAGTTTATTTTGACATAATGGTAATGATTGTTGTAATGAAATTAAAGTCATTTTCATCCATTATTGAGCATATTTTATTTTATGCTTTTCTTTGATTTCTGTTAACCAAATATTTTTTTATAAAGAAAACACATACTACTTATATTGCATTGTATTTTCATTTTAGAACTGAATTTCAGTAACTTTTTCCAGCTTCTTAGCAATTAATGATAAAAATTAACTTCAGTGTAAAATGCTGATTTTTTAAAAATATTTGTCGATTTCTCGATATTTTTTCTCCAATAGAATTTGGGTTATAAAAATTTAGTATCATTGTTTATATCTAAATATTCATTTTTTTATTGTAGTGCAATGACTTTTTTTATGTAATCAGAAAATAAATTTATGAAGCTACAAAAATTGTAAAACAAGCGTAGAATTGTAAAAAAAATGACTCTGAAACAAATGATCAATCTTGAGTATTTTATGAGTCAGTTTCGATTCAACTATAAAATTACATAGTTAATTTAAAGTATATCTTATCCTGCTTCAAATTAGAGCTCAAATGAGTAAGCTGAAATATATTGTTACGTTTTTTTAGCGTAGCGGGTTCGGATTGAATGGACTTTGAATGAGGACAGCACAAACAAATTTATTTACAGCTATTTACAGTTATTTACAGGATAACTGATAGAGTAACAAATTCAGATAAATACAATCCAGCAATAGTCAATCACTTACAGCGTAAATGCACTTCTTACGCACGATAAACACAGTTTGCAAAACAGCTATAGTATAGCACAGAAACAGTAAATCACAGTGAGCTCAATAACACAGCGTTAATAGCAAACGCAAACAGCTCACAAATCCTTTAGCCCAGCGAGACGCTTTTTATTCAGAGCAAACTCTCAACTAACTAACCGCTCCGGCTATTCGTCCTTATATAGCCGAAAAGCGCGTGCACCTGAATCTCGTGAAAATTCTCAAAACATCGCGCACAATCTAGCGGCTACTAGACTATTCCTTTCGCCAAACCAATCAAGCTGGCGCGAGGCTCCTTGCCAACGTCGCCATCTTTGGCGAATTTTCGTGCCGCTCACCCGCTTGTAACATTGCCCCCTCCTCAAGGACTGCACGTCCCGGGCAGTACAGACCCTGAGCAGAAGACACTCAAAAGTAACCATACCATACACACAAAATTACAGACAAAATCATTGAAAAAGAATTAACATAAAGAACACTATTTACAAATATACAGGTCATATTTACATAAATGAGGAAACCATGGTTGCAACTTAGTATTTGACAAATCACCATAATAAGGGGCTAGCCGGTCGTAATGTACTACTCTTGGTTTTGAGTTCGGTGACTTCCTTATTCGAACCACGACGTCATTCAGTCGTTTCAGGACTGTATAAGGGCCTTCCCAGGAAGACTGCAGCTTCGGAGAGAGTCCCTTTCGTCGAATCGGGTTCCAGAACCATACCTTGTCACCTTCCTTGAATTCACATCCGGTGGCTTTAGTGTCGTACCTGGTCTTCATCTTCTCCGTCGCTATGTTGATCCGATCTCGGGCAAATCTGTGTACGTCTTCTAAACGGGCCTGGAGGTCTTGAACATAATCCACAGGCGAAGAAGGCGTATCCGGTGGACACCCGAACAGAAGATCACGGGGAAGTCGGAATTCTTTTCTATTTCCATTGTTCGTCCGAGGAAGAGGTCTCAAGATGTCAGAGGCCGGTCTTTCAAATGGTGCGCCTACATTATCCCACTGTAACGTATCACGACTGTGTGTTTCTGGTCGTTTACGGGCGTTACAGTCATCACATAATCTGCACCATTCTCGAACATTTTCTTTCATGTTGTTCCAATAGAAACGTTCCCGGACATTCCGAGTTGTCTTCATGACTCCGAAGTGACCACCTGCAGGACTGCTGTGTAACTCCTTCAGAACTTGGTTTATCCTTGATCGGGGAAGTACAAGTTGCCACTTAACTGACTTCCCATCTTCGGACTCCCATTTTCTATACAAGATGCCATTCCTAATTTCGAGTGAATTCCAGAGAGCCCAGTAACGTTTAGCTCCCGTACTGAGGTTTGAAATGTCCTGCCATTTAGGTCTTGAATCGTTTGATTGCATAACTTCCATAATCAGTTTAATATCAGGATCATTCATTTGTTCCTTCCGAACCTCCTCATCACTCCAGGGATCAGATTGAGGTGGGACGGCTTCTGCGATCTGGTGCACAGTTGATGTATCAATCCCATGTTTCTTTTCCGCCGAGGAGCAGTTGCGACAACCCTCAGAGCAGGGTTTTCTTGACAAGGCGTCTCCCTTTCCTCTTCCAGATCTCAAATGGAAAAGAGTCATGACTTCTGATGAGGAGTGCAGGGAGTTATTTTTCAAGTCGATTACAAAATCATACTTCTTCAGAAAGTCCATACCAAGTATGAAATCATCTGTAATTTCCGCTACGTAAACGGTATGGTCGTAAGTAGCATTCCCAAATCTAATTTCAATATTCATTTTCCCTACAATTGAAATTCTGTCACCACTGACCGTTTCGAGGATGACGCAGGACGGTGTCCAGAGAATTTTCCTCCCAAGTCGTTCTGCAACATCTCTGCACATGATGGTTACGTTGGCTCCTGTGTCAACGATCATTCGGCAGGGGATTCCGTTGACAAAGGCATCAACAAATACACCATTTTCACCAGCGCCTCTTGAAGATATCTGTAAAACTCTCAAACGGTTTTCCTGGTTGCTTCTAGAAGAGTCTTTAATCTGTTTATCTAAGCGGACTGAACAGTTCCTTCGAACATGGCCCTCTTCGCCGCATTTCCAACATTTCGTTGTTCTCTGGCCATGTTTGTTGGACCTTCCATCTCCTTTCCGGATAAACTGGCAAATTGTTTCCATCATTTCAGTTAGATTTTGCATCGAAGAATCTGATGCATCTTGAACCGTAGCTCCTCTTACTTAGTGGCGATCCCTCCGTGCAGCTTGCTGAGCGGCTTCAAATTTCATTGAGTAAACCAAAGCTGACTTCAAATCTTTCAATTCAGCCATTCGCAGGGACTTTTGTATCTCTGGATCCCTCACGCCGTCTATGAAATACTGCAGGGCCAGTGTTTCCCGTACTTCGGCTGGACTGTCGGAGAAGGCAAGATGGGAGAGTCTCTCCACATCTGCTGCAAGCTCTTGTAGAGTTTCATTCGATCGTTGTTGCCGGGTCTTTAATTGAAGACGGCTATAGTCCTTGAGGCATTTTTCTCCGAAGCGCAGCTCCAGAGAGTTTGAAAGAGCTTCAAAGTCCAGATGTTGATCTTCGGGAACAGTTCTTAAAATATCAGCAGTTTCAGCCCGCAGTGATGCAGCCAGTTGACGAGCCTTCGTGACTGGATCCCAACCATTGGCTTCTGCGACGATGGAAAATTGAGTCTTGTAGACTTGCCAAGATGTTTTTCCGTTGTACGTGAAAACTTTAATGCTTGATTTAGGAGTAGCAGGTCCATGTTGAGATATTCCGTGCTCTCGAACACTCGAGGATTGGTTTACAGATTTTATCTGTGCACCTTCTATTCTCTTCAATTTTTCCTCGAATGCGTTGAATCTTTCGTCCACTTTTTCAAACTTCTCTTCCACTCTACGGAGTTTTTCGACCTTCTACTCACAGCTCTGCTGAATATTATGAATCTTTGTATCGTTCTCCAGAACCTTTTCCGCCAAAGCATCCACTTTGGAGTTGATTGCTTCAACAATATGAGCTTGACCTTGTTCCATCTTCTCTTGGCCTTGTTCTATCCCTTGTTCTATCCTCTCCATCTTCTCTTGCCCTTGTTCTATCTTCTTCGCCATCTTCTCTTGCCCTTCTTTCATTTCTTTAAAGAAAGCAAAAAGCTGTTCGAACTTTGCTTTATCTGCTTCCTCCATCGCTCTAGTCTTCACCATTCAATCCCACTTTTGACACCAGTTGTTACGTTTTTTTAGCGTAGCGGGTTCGGATTGAATGGACTTTGTATGAGGACAGCACAAACAAATTCATTTACAGCTATTTACAGTTATTTACAGGATAATTGATAGCGTAACAAATTCAGATAAATACAATCCAGCAATAGTCAATCACTTACAGCGTAAATGCACTTCTTACGCACGATAAACACAGTTTGCAAAACAGCTATAGTATAGCACAGAAACAGTAAATCACAGTGAGCTCAATAACACAGCGTTAACAGCAAACGCAAACAGCTCACAAATCCTTTAGTCCAGCGAGACGCTTTTTATTTCAGAGCAAACTCTCAACTAACTAACCGCTCCGGCTATTCGTCCTTATATAGCCGAAAAGCGCGTGCACCTGAATCTCGTGAAAATTCTCAAAACATCGCGCACAATCTAGCGGCTACTAGACTATTCCTTTCGCCAAACCAATCAAGCTGGCGCGAGGCTCCTCGCCAACGTCGCCATCTTTGGCGAATTTTCGTGCCGCTCGCCCGCTTGTAACAATATATAAAATTGGGAACGCTAATCTCCAAATGAACTGAAGAAATTTGGAGTTTTAAAATTGTACTATCTTAATTTCTTAAAATTTAAAAATATTTTATTTCAGAAGCTAATAACACGAAAAAAAGAATTTTATTGAAATATTCTTTAAGTGGTATAACTATAAGGTGAAATATTTCCGTATTACAGTTATAATACAAATACTATATCAATTTAAAAGTTAAAATCAAAATTGAAAAAAAAACTGTTGATAAAGAAGAGATCACTAATTTATAAGATTCGAATACCTTTATAGACATCTTTCTAATTTATCTATTCCTAAGCATATTAAACACATAAGAATATTTCTAAAAACTTGAACTGCGATATTTTATATATATTAATATATGGAATTCTTTGGCAAGAACTATGTCATTATCATATATTATGTTTTAAGAGATTTTTCTTTTAAAATTAATATAATACAGATATCTTGCAATTCTTTAATTTTTTTTATCTTTTTGATTAACTGAAAAGGGTTAAAGATAAGATTTAAATAAAATAAAACAATTTTGTATATAATATAGAACTGCTCTATCTTTCAAAGTGCTCAAATAATTTGCCATATTATTTTATTTTCAATATGGATTCTTTATCTTTTATCGGATGTATTTAAAAATTATTCGTTATTTATTTCAAAAAGGTTTTTTAGTTACTAAATAGTTTAACTTTTTCTTTTCTTGTAATGTTTAACTGTAGATAGAATTTTTAGAATTCCAATGTAAAAAATATAGTGGAACATTTTCATAGCTTTATAATATTAATAGAAATGATAATTCAAATTTTTGTAAAAAAATGATATTTCTTGGAAATATAAACTTTTTTCACTATTTATTAAGAAGTGATAATTATTTTGAATAATTTGAGGAAATAATTTCATAAAATCATTTGCCTATTTTTTAAATTTAAATACATTTTTTGTATCATCCAAATTATATTTCGGAATCAATCAGCTTTAGTACTATAAAAATTGCCTTTTCTTATAGTGAGTTATCTTATTTTTAAGTGTACCTACCTTGTTTTAAAGTAAGCATCTTTAGATGAAATTTTAGTTCATGGGGATCGTGGCGCCATCTTTTGTTTATTTTTGATATTAGACTAAGTGCTTGAATTATGCTTTAAGAATTTGCTTTTCATTCCAGTTAAAATGTTTCATATTAATAACTAAATATATAATTTCATTTTTTAGAATTAAAATAAAACTTATGATTAAAAAAAAGATGTTCCTTAATACAAAGGTTAATGTAATTAATAAATATTTACCGTTTTTATTATGAAAAAATCATTGTAAGAATTTTTATAAGTCTAATGCAATTTTTGAATGATATTTCTTACGAAGACATATTTGATAACGTTTTCTAAATTCAAATTTATGTAATGAGCTTCCAAGTAGAAGTAGGTTTCTCTTATCCTTCTTCATTGATAAGGAGATTGTATCTAAATTATATAATCATATTATTCAGCAAACCGTATATAGAAAAAGCAACTGAAGAAAGCCAGTTTTGTTTTTTCAATTTTAAAATATATTCGTACTTTATATCATAACATATCTAAATGATGTAGTAATTATAAAATAAGAACTTAAAGATAGATTAAATATGGAGATTTAGTGCTAAATTTGGACATATATGATATTCACTATTTTCGATTTTTAATCAACAATCTCATTTTACTTAGAGTTAAAATGTTTCAGTATTTCTTTATCAGCTGTAATTTTTTGGTACCAAAAAATGTTGTACTCTAATTTTAAAATAACATAAACTTTTCAATTCTTGAATTATTTGTTACTACAAAAATTATAATAATAAAAAAAGAATTTAAATTGTAAGTAATATTCTTCAACACGATTTAATGGCTTAGGGATTTTGAAGAATATTTTGATTGTGATGTCACAAGTTCAAGTACAGTTTATAAATGTCATATATATTCACAGTTTTTTAACTGAAGTGTCTATAAATAACTTCATTAAAAATAAACTGATTAATTTTACTGTCGTTTCCAGTCTTTTTAGTAGTTTCATCATGATTTGAATCTATGAATGCATAAATCAATAAAATTACGAAAGGGGCAAAAACACACATTCATTTAAAAATTATTCTTTTTATTATGAAATCCTCATCAATATAAATACGATCTTCGAAATATTACATTTCATTTAGAATATCTGAGAGCATGGAGATCATATCATTGGAGATATAGTGCAATAATGCGATATGAAAATAACGAAATAAAACTTGAACAATATGAAATTCAAACAAAGTAAATGCAAATGTGATCCTCTATGTGATCTTACTATTTCTATTTGTCTTAAAAAATTCTGAACATGAAATCTGAGTTAATAAAGTAAGTTTTTTTAAAAAATTTAAGAGCCACAAAATAGCCGAAAAATTTCATAGGTTAAAAGACAAATATGTCTGATATGGTTCAGTTAATTCTTTAAAATTTTAGGTAAAGAGACATAGTTTGCCATACAAAGACATAGTTTGCCATACAAAGACATAGTTTGCAATACAAACTTTTCAAGGAAAAAAAGAAAGATTTAGGAAAGTTTCAATTTGTATTAACATTGTATATATAACTTTTTTTTCTACCACCTAATTGCTTAAATTCAATTATTTAGGGATAGAAGAAAATATATTTTTAAAAACATTCACTAGATTTGAAATCAAACGAAAAGTTCAAAATATTAAGGTTTTGATTGAAAACAAAAGATTTTAATATTTGGCAATATAGTCATAAATGTGTCTTTCATCACAAATCCTGAAAGTGAGGTATTTCATACTTTCTATTTTAAAAAGGATGTATAATTGTGCAAGACTTCCTAATTTTTAATGAAATTATCTGAAATTGAAAACAAAGAAATGAGGTGCCGTATGTCAAAATTAGAATATATTAATTTACATGCATTTGAACCAGGATAAAATGCAATATTAAAATGTGGTTATTTATCATATTGCTGCATTAGGGCAAAATCTTGAAAGTAAAATTTATCGGTTAACATTAAAGGATGTATTTCTTTGTTTTCTTGTCCATGCATTATTTCTCCAGACTTTGTAAAACTAGTTTGATGAATCTTTCAACAATTAGCAATATCAAACTTAAGTAGTGAATGTTAACATGCAGAATGGACAAAGTTTGTTTCATTATTCTTTTATATAGAATGGGAGTGCTTACAATTGGTCTATTTTACTTATTTTGTCCATAATATAAATTTTTCTGGAAGTAATTAAAAAAATTGATTCCCATTTTATTTTTATCGTTTTAGTAACCCCCCTCTCCTTTATTGTTATTCCTGTTCATGCCACCACCAATTTTCGATTTTTTAATAGCGTCTTCTCTAATGCTTATTTGCTGTAGACTTATTTTATTGGTATCTCTTGATGTAGAACCACATAGGCGTATATGACATCACAATGTAGTCGTTCAGTTCGTGTGTAGAACGCTAAGAAAATGAACAACTTTAAGGCTCCCCTTGTAAATGTCAACAGTTACAGAAAGTAACTGATCTAATTATAGTTTACAATCAAATCAGTACATTGTCTCTTGTGCAAGAAGTAGGTACTACTGATTGTTTTTATCTACATAAGTTTTCAAATAATTAATGTGCAGTTGTTGATTCAGAATACCTACTCACTCTCTCATGGCACATGAGAAATACAGAAAGAAGTCTCGAAGAAGAATGGTACAGGAGAGTTGCATCAAATACCCTTTCACGCGGCAAAATCCACTCCATAGTAAACCATATTCATAAATACCAAGACCTCTTTAAAACCTACAATAGTTGAGACCAGAATTCCCCTTGTGAAAATGAACCAAAATTATAACAAAAAAGTCTCTCAAAAGTGCAGATCTCATGATGGAAATCAAGACCCCAGATGGATGCTACGTATTTCTGCCTCAATAGTGATTATTTATTTGCCATACATATGTTCACAATTTAATTTATCAATTTCACCCACCCGTGAAATTGACAAATTTCAGTTGATAATCTAATTCCCCCGCAAGTTCAACCCATAACCACCATTTGATTCAATATTCTTGTCCCCTCTATCCAGTTATAACTTCAGCAAAAAATTGTATAGATTCGTGTAAGATTTGACACCGATGGCATTCTCTCTGGAAATCCCTGAATGCCGTATCGTCTCTCTCATTTTTTCTCCTTTAACAATGCTTTTTCTTTTTTTTCTTTCTCCCATCTTGTGCTCATCCTACTGGTTAGATAACTTAGAGTTATGGGAACCGGGGACACAGGATGGCGTTATTTAAGTTATGTACTCAAAGAAAGCAAATTATCATGGGATGAAATAATTCAGGTAAACTCGAAAACTAACGTCACCAAGGAGATACAAATCAAAAACTATTCAAAGAAACAGTTTTTCTAAAATCAATAAACGTCATGAAAACAACGTAATAATGTTAACTGTTACAAATTTTCATCGTTCAATCTCATATAGAATTATGCTTTTAGGAATAATAAAACTACAAACAAATTATTTAATAATAAGAAAGGTAAGATTTTAAGTAACCGCATATTTTACGATAGGAAATTACACAAAATGGTAATATTATTAATAAAAATTACTTGGAGTGGGAGAAATGGAATAAGAAATAATATCTTTGATTTTTAACAAAAATTTATTTTATATAATTTAATTTATTAAATATTTAAAATACATAATGTAGTTACTCTTATGCTTTTATTTCGATGGTTCTTCTAAGGGAATATATCAATTTAAAAAATTAAGTAAAGTTAATAAATTAAAATATGAAACATACAATTTCTTGCATAAATAAAATAAAGGTGCTAAATATAAAACTTTATTGAATTAAAATCCGATGACGCCTCTTTCTTTCAATGATCAGGTGATAACTGCTCTATGATTTTTTTAAACGACATTTTAATCTAAGCTAATATTCTGATATTATGCATTTCGAAGTAAAAAGGATCAATATGGTTGTTCAGTGTTTTATATTAAAACATGTTGATGTAAGGATTCTTCTTCAACCGAATCAGTTTTTATTTTAATGGTTTATAAGAAAATACAATTTTATTTCCCATCTACATGTTTATTGAATGAATTTCTATAATGTTATGACTTACTGTTTTAATGATCCTTAAGGATAAAAATTCCTTAGGGATCCTTAAGGATAATAAACTTATTTTTGGAATGCAATAACGCAACCACACATATACTCGGGTGCATCAATAAAAAATGTTCTTGATTTTGAACTCAATAATAGCAAATACAGTGCATGAAAATATAAAGCAGAAATTGAAGCACTGCCAGATTGTTTTCTGCATTGCTGCTATTCGTGTTAAAGCATTTTACTCATCATTGAAGCATTTTAAAAATCAAGGTTTCATAGAACGCCTTCACCTTCGAACGAAGATGCTGTTCCAAGTCACGCTTGAGGTCTTTTAGGAAATAAAGTACCTGGTATTCAAAGACACTCTCCAAGAACTCGAATTGATGAAAAACTGAGAGTTCCATATCCAGAATCCAAAATGTTTTTCAAATTTGTAAGTACGAGAGAAAACTGTATCTTCAAACTGCCAAAAAATGCCGGGATATGGAATTGTCTGGTTTTCATACATTTGGACATGAAGTTTCCTCAATGGTCAGGCATATGAATTTGAAAATGGTTTTAATGGTTCATGTTCACAGATAAACGTATTTCAATGGAAGACATAGACACTTGGATTCTTCAACTGATCTCGACGCCGGAACAAATATATCTGTATTTTAGTTTTGTCAAAAAGTATAAAATCGGAAGCATTTCATTTCCATTTCATGCATCAATTTCATGCATTTCATTCCATATTTAAAAAAAATTATTGCACTTAAAATGATGCAAGCTATTTATTAATATACCTTTGTACACACATGATCTTATTTATAATTAGTAAGATAGAAATACATTATAATAATCTGGTCACACATGTAAAAAAATAATAAATCTAAAGCTAAGACTAATTTTGAAAAAACTCTTAAAATCTTAATTGTGTTCTCAAGGGATTAAAAGCACATTTTTTTTCAGTACTATTTACAAAATGTAAATTTAATTCTTTTCAAATACCTTTATATTCAACAAATAAAAAAATTAAGAATGCCAGTCTTTTAGAAAGATAATTCAAATTAAGGAAAAGTAAAAGAAAAGTCGAATTAGTTGTCCAGAAAAACCAGTTATTGGCTTTAAAATTATTAATATCCTCTTTTAAAGACTTCATCTTATTGACAGCAGAAAAAAATATTTAAGAAGGTAATGCAACGCATTTAATTGCTCCTAAAGAAGTAAATCAATAGAGTCTAGTTAAAGAAAATAGTAAAAAAAATATATCGATGCGTAGAAAATTGACGTTAATTAAAAAACCGATTCCGATTTAATTCTGATTTTTTTCCAGGCAATTAGGCACAAAATTACTATATTTTTTTCATCTTATCTACAGTTTTTCCAATGCATTGAAAGCAAATGTATATATAGTATATTTTCTTCAATGTCTTCCATTAATTTTTTTTTATCTTCCCATTCTAACCGAAAGACTTAAGATCGTTATTAAAAACAAATCTGGAAACATTTCTTACCCAATGCGATAATTAAAAATCCTTCATCAGACAAGATTTTTTTTTCTTTGCATCTGAAATACCAATAATTTTTTTTTAATTTTTTGTTACTTTACCTGAACATTTTTTTTTGTGAAGTGTGCGAAGATTTTATGAAGAAACGGATTGATTAACTGCCCAGGAATTTAATTAAAAAAATACTGTTGAAGAAAAGTTATTTTTTTTTCTTCACTCGCAAATGTTGCCATTTGGTGGAACCAAGTAAAGCATGACTTCGACGGCACATAATTACGATCAGTTAACTCGCTAACTGAATTAGCCGATGGGAAAATTTAAATAATTTGAAACTGCTGTCATCTGTTTCATTTATTTAGTTATTTAATTGCTTTAACACAATTTTTGAACTTAATGAATTGATTTTTATGTTTTTTGGTATTAGCTTCATCTTCGGAATCGTAAAATATTTTTAAAAAACATTTCTCCCTTTTTAAACCCAGTATTTTTAATTTTGTATTGTAAATGCTGCAATATTCCAAAATGAGGTATTGCTGAATTTCCCTATTTTATTTATTATTGAATTTCCCTATTTTATTTATTATTGAATTTCCCTATTTTATTTATTATGGAATTTCCACATTTTAGATATTGCTGAATTTTTTTCATTTTAGATATTATTGAAGCTCCAGACATTTTAGATATTACCGAAGCTCCACACATTTTAGATATTACCGAAGCTCCACACATTTTAGATATT
>JAOUZG010032859.1:10249428-10281826 GCA_026289955.1 Argiope argentata | reverse complement strand
TTTTTTTTCACAGAAATTTTCAGCTGAAAGTTTTAGTTTACCAGTCACGCTTTCATTTCAGTTATTAGTCACTTTTCATCATTTTTAGTATTAGTCACTAGTATTTTAGCATCATGTGCTACATATTCTGTGTTTTATGATCATCTTTAATAAGTTTCAGTGTGAGATTTCTCGTTTTGTACTTTAATACATATTATATGACTGTTATAAAAATTAAATGGTTTAAATATATACTTGCTGAAGCTGCATTGGATAAATACTGTGATTGCAGAAAATACGTTAATGTATTTCATGTAAAAAACACTGAAAATGGCAACCACTGAATGATACAATTCAGGCGATAAAATAAAAGACTTAACCAATTCCTATGAACTATTTTCAAAAGAAAAATTGATACTTATAGATAGATCCATTATTTAAATTTAAAAATTTCATATTGACGAATATTTTAAGTAAAGTTTCTGCAATTGCAAGTTTAGATAAAATAGGCAAAACAAAAATTAATTTTACTGTCATTAATGAAACTAGCTCATTAGCCTGCAAAAATGTTCAGCAAATTTTAATGAATTTCTGAATACAATTCAGGATGTAAAAACGAAGTTCTATACTTTATGCAGAATATTAAAAATATCGTGAAAGAAAATAACACACGATTTAGGAAAAGTTAGATAGTGTAAAAACTGGAAACTTTTACTGGAAACTAATAATTTATTTATGAGGGCTACGTAAAAAAAAAACCTTAAAATCTATTTTGATTTAGAATATCAAATAATTATTAAGAGATTAATTTTTATATTTTAGAAAATTTGTTAGTTATAAATTGAAATCCACGATTTATTTTCTTGAATAATTTATCTGTTGGTATTTATTTTACATTCAACTTATTCTTTTCAAGCGTGATCTCAAGGGATAAACAATTTTTCGATGATAAGTCTAGAAAAGTCATTACTCTTCCAAAAATCTGAAAAGTTTTTGAATTTTTCTTCCTTTTCTTTATCCAATTAGTTCTAAAATAATTAGACAACATAAAACTAATTTTAATAAATAATAATAATTCTAATTTTAATAATTGTATAATACTAATTTGCAAACAAAAATGTAATTACGAAACTTCTCTTCAGTTTCAAAATTATTATGTATCAAAATTATTTTACATAAACATATTTAATTTAATATCTAAAAAGAAATTTAATTTTTATAAAATGTGTTTGAAAAACAAAGAACTTTTGAAGCTGAAATTACATATTAGTAAACGAATAAAAACTAACTAAAATTACTAAAAACTATACATTCTTTAATTGCTCAAGAACTGAAAATATATAATTTATTCATTAATTTATGAAAAATCTATTCAGTTTCGGCTCAAATACATATGATATTTATATAACGTTCTACGAAAACAATGTTTAATTATAAATATTTTCTTCAAACAGAAGCCGCCTACAGACGCATTTCATTAGAAAACTTCTTTGAACTAATTAAATACAGCTAAATTAGAAACCTTATCTTCAAACTTTTAAAAACTTGTTTCAAGGAATAAAAAAAATTCAATTTCATGGATTGTTAATAGGAAAATATTCTTTTATATTTAGCTTTAAAAAGGGCTACTTTTGAGCCAATTACAATTATAATTTACTTTTTATATTTTCAAAAAGTCTTATAAGTTTACTAGTCAAAGTTTAAAGCTGATAAAATTTTTATAAAATTAACTCGGGTAGAAAAGTAAGGGGTGATTGCTCACAACGAAGAAGAGAGATAATTTTAAAAGTTATATATTTTATAACCTGTTTAAAATTAAAATATCTTGTAATGTTTTTCTCGTCAAGTATTTTTTTATTAATTTCAAATTATTTATAAGTTTCATGCTTTCTGTAATACATTTTTATTATATATTCTAGAAATATAGAAGAATTCAAGAGAATTTTCCAAATTTAATTAATTTTCAAGAGAATTACTTGTTTTAAATGTTTATGTCATGTGAAATCACATTAGAATCATGTCATGTAAACAATAAAAACGTCAATTAAAAATAATTTAAACCATAATCTTATCAATTAATAAGCATTGAATTGTCCATTTCAATTGTCATTGTCTTAATTTTAATAAATATATATTGAAATTAAGACCTGGAATATTTTACGTAAATATTTATTAATATTCTATAATACCTTTACAGAGTAATATGCTTTTATTACCATTTCTTTGAAATTCTGTAACTTAACATAATGAATTGAAAACACCTTTTTGTTTGCCAGTTCAATTTCTTCACAGATACGAAACTTAATATTAGTGTCATTAAAAAGACAAAAATGTACGAGGTTAGTTAATAATTTCAATATTTATTATATAAATACGTTATCCGTCAGAAAATGTTTGATAAGAAAATAATTAAGAACGAAAATAATTGAACATTTTTGATAACATTCAAGGAATAAATATTGTGGTTTAAATCAATAGATCTACCATATTTTCTTTTAAATAAATTAAAAACTCAATATTTTGGTTAACCATAATTATGGAACACTATGATTTTGAATTGTAAATTCTAATTTGAATTGATGGATTTCAAATATATTAGTCTATTCCAATCTCTAACAAATGCTACTGCATTAAAAACAGAACATTACATATAAAAAGGAGTTATAATTTTAAATGTTTGAAACAGGGTTTTTAAAAAACATGATAGTTCGAAATAATTGAAAGTATGATAAAGCAATAAAAAAAACAATTAAAAATTAAGGATATAGTTGCATTCTATAAGTAATAAAAAATATTGATTTAAATTCATAAAATATTCCAAAATTCTATGATTATAAATAAATCAAATATCTTTAAAAAATGTATTGTTCTAAAAATTAATAAATTTAAAATTTTTAAATTTAAGTTTTTTTCTTTATTCTTATTTAAATGCATACATATATTTGGAATGACACTTGGTATTATTTTGCAATTCCATTAAAAAATAAAGTTTTAGAAAGTTACGCATGCACTGATTTTTACACCTCTCTGAAAAAAAATGCCTACACTTTCTAAATGAAACAGAAACAGAAAATATACACCCATTTTTATTTAATATTTAACTAAAAGATATTTTTTAATAAATTTTATATAATCATTTCAAAAACGAATGGATAAAAAATTTCAGAAATTTATGTACCTGAAATAAACTCTGGTTTTTGAATATATGATCTGAATTTATTAAAAATTCATTGAAATTCATTAAAATTATGAATTCATTAAAATTCATTAAAATTATGAATGCATTAAAATTCATTAAAATTATGAATGCATTAAAATTCATTAAAATTATGAATTCATTAAAATTAATAATTTCATTTAACATTTAAAGTATTTCAATCAGACATAAGAACATATTAAGAGATGGGTTAATTATATGGAACACATATTTGATTGATTTTTTGCTAATATTGTTATGAATTTTGTGCAAATTAGATGTAAATATTTAAATTGTATAAAATTAATTGTAATCGCACACTAACGGTCTTTCGTCAGCGAGAAAAGACCGTTCTAAGGGAATTTACATCAGAAGATAGCCATATTTGACCAATTTGGTGATATGGGTACGCTAGAGACATAATGGAGTCTCAAACGGTTTTCACTACACGCTAAAATGTGTAGTAGAACTTAAGAAATGCCGGCTTTCTGGTACAGAGATAGCGCGCCTTCTTCGCGTTCTGGGAGTCCCGGGTTCGATTCCCGGTTCGGGCATGGTTGTTCTTCTGGTTGCTATCTCTGAGATGTGTGATTGCGCCCCCTAGTAAATAGGGGTCGTGCAAGCAAATGTGATGAATGAGTAGTTAAGTCGCACTCTTGGCCCTAGTTGGCACTACTTGAAACAAGAGGCGCTTCTTTCGGCTTAAAATCTGCTTATATATTCAGTGGGGGCTTGTCCATGATAAGTGCCATAAGTAACAACAGTAACAGAACTTATGAAATAAAGATTCATTATTAGAGAATAATTGAGAAGTTACTAGACTCGCCTGGAACAAACGTGCCGTTTCTAGGTTTGCTCCACCCACTTCAGTGGGACGTTATTTAAGACTCGCTTAGAGGCGGGCAATTCAATGGAGCTCGGAAAGCGAGCTACGTTTGATTGGGTGAGAGAGATGTCTTTCTATTTGCTGCTGTGCGAATCTAAAGCTTCGCTGTTATTTGAAATTAGCGGATTAAGTAGAGATAATTCGCTGTGGATTTTTGTAGATTTATTTGCAAATATTTAATAAACGCTTTCATAGACAATAAAGTCCATCTTTTTCTTATCTCTCTTGTGCTAGAATTACTACTAATTGTAAAAATATCATAATTCCTTGCCAGTCCTTTTACATGATTAAAATTCAACTAATGGAATTTCAAATAAATTTATGCAAAATATATTCAAGTAAATTATAAAGCAAATTGAGGAATCCTGTGTTCGTTTCAATATTACTTGTTTATCAGTTTATCATTAGATGAAAATCCCATACATTTCTTTATAAAAAAATAATTGCAAATACACCAAGATATAATCTCACCACTAAAGATTTTCCAAGAATCCCATAAACATGCAATCTCCTCTTAGGAATTTATTTGACAGCCATCACATAAATTCTTCCACGTAGTTGTTATTTATTAAAAAAAACTATGCAAGTCATTGCTTCAACTGCAATCCATAACTTCATTCTCTACGAAAACGAACTTCTCCAAAGAACCATAAAAAGAAATTTCACCATTCAAAAACTGAGGTAGTTTCCCTCAGTTATAGCCGCTCCATAAAGCATTCAAATCGTTGACATCTATAGCATGTTCCGCTGCTTATTCTTTCCCGAAAAAAAAGCAAATTGAATTACAGTATGTAAATAGCTATTAAGGACTAAGGAGCAATGGCAGTAAATTTCTCCAGTGGCGCGTGTAAAAATGCTAATGCTCTAAGAGAAATTAAGTCAAGTAGTGGCGTTTTTATGGTGCTTCTTCAAAGTAAATTGCCGGCTTTACGCTCTCAATCATCCGCAGTGTGTAATTAACGTCCGTTTTGGAATATTTGGTTTAATAAATACGCTTGTTGCATGCTTTTGTAATCCGTTTAAATCAGAGAAGTGTGAAGATGTCACCATTTATTTGTTATAAATAATTACGGACTAATAACTTTGAATGACACGACACTCTAATAAGATCATATACATTTCGGATTTTGTAATGAAAAGAGCATTTAATTAGTCTTATAGAAGTAATTTTATTTTTTGAGAAAGTCATTCCATAGGAAAGGAATAAAAAGCTCACATTTTCTTTTTTCACTGTCAGTCCATATACATTATCATGTATATTCTTTTTTTTCTCATTAGTACCAGAAGACCCTATGTAGCCTGATATTCTGATGTATTCTGATGATGATTAGGTGTGTGCCGAAAGTGGCGTTACACCAGTAAAAACTCATAATTAAGATTTAAAAAAAATATATCTACGTCTATAGAAATACAGACAAAGAAATTAAAAACATATTAAGATTTAAATTATTACAGTCTGTCGATACGCCAAATTTAGAACAAATTTTCAATCTAAAGCTCTAAAAGTCCGAGATCATCATTATTTATAACTTTAAAATATTCACAAAATGTAAATTTTAATTATGATGAAATCATATAATTAATACATGACTTTATTAAAAAAATATCTTATGACTTGAATACATTTATTATATGTTCATTTATTATATGGTCATATATTAAATGACATTTTTACATCTATGAACGCTGTCATAAAATATTAAACTTAGAAATTAATTTTTATCATGGAAAAGTACTTATATGAAATTATTAATTAAATATTTTCTTGGCGAAACTTTTCTATTAGAATTTAAATGCTATATTCGTAACATAAAATAGAATAAATTTATGACTTTAGCGGAAAAAAATGAAATGTATCACAAATTCATTTTTACCATGTTATTATATGTTTATATACCTATTGCAATTGAGTGATTTTTAAAAAGAATAATAGATGGCTCTTATGATAGATAGAAAGTTAAAGCTTCCTGTTTGTTGCTGAAAAACATATGATTCATATGTTTTTATGGGTACAGTTGTATTAGTTATTGTTTTATGTTTGGTTTATGACTTGTTATATTTACCACATAAAAACGATATTACTTAAAATAGGGTTATTATTTATATATAAGTTGCCCTCAAGATATCTTGGGACACATCGTTGAGTTTTGAATTTTTTTTTCTCAATATATCTATGATTCGAATATTCAGTATTTGGATTAGTTTAGTTATATTAACGTCCATTTGTAAAATAACAGAGGTTTTTGACCATGAGGATGTTTGACCATGACGAATTTAAATTGTAACAGACCACCTTACAACACTGCTTCATCGTTGGAATCGGGGCTCGAACCTAGGGCCCTACAGTTAACAAGCCGAGACCTTACCACCAGGTCAACGTGCTCCTATTCAATACATGGAATAAGCAAGGAAGTGTGTCTCTCTTAAACATTTTCCATTGTAAAAGTGTTTTGTCTCTCTCTCGGGTATAGCCATGAACTTATCTCAACGTGTTCAAATAATTATTTCAAATGTCTAGCACATTATTATTAAGTGCTACTCAGTACCTATAAAAAAGAAAACAAGCATTCATTTTGATAGTTAATTTGTTTCTTGATTGAAGCAAATATGTAATACCGAACTTCTCTTTCAATAACCTAAATCAGATACTAATTTTTTAACCCTTTACACTCGTATGGTGCCTCTCACTCACCTTTCAAGACGGGACATCATTTTGATGTTATTCATTTTTCAATTTTGAATGTTACAAACGTCTATAGAATGGTAAAAAGTCGTAGATTAATGTTTTAGGGAAATTCAAATTCAAATAATTTTTATCATATCAGAACATATTATTTTGGGAATGAGAGTTGAAAAAATCCGTAGACGAAAAATTATTTTTTTATCCGCACATGCATCTTATAAAATCAGCTTTTAATAACGTGTTGCACTCGCATTAACAGAAGCTCTGATAAAAATAAGTTAATGACTACAGAAAATAAAACCTAGAAAAATGTCATTTTGAGCACGTGATTATATGAAATGAAATAAATAGGATATGCGATATTTATTTTAAACAAAAAGGCGAAGCAAAGTTTTTTTGATCGTTTGCAATACTAAAGTGACTCATTCAAGGAAACGATTAATATGAATAAAAATATAATTTAACTTGCGCGAGCTTGTTGGGCTTAGGCCGTTCAAGAGATAATGTTCTGACATGATACATTGAAATATGCATTGCAGATTTCATTTTAATCTTTTTTTATAATTTATTTTAATAAGCAAATAATTATGCATCGAATTACTCTTTAGATTGTAACGGATTAATTAATTGCGTTTTTGTTTCCAACTTTCATATCTGCGAAGGCACATTAACATACGGACAGACATTTTTGGTATTTAATTAGATATGGATCTACAAGGTATTCTATAATTGGTCCGAAAAACTCAGTGGGAAGGGGAGGGTTGTTACTAGATATCAAAAGAAGCAAAAATCGAAATACAACAAGCTAAGTTAAGTGGATTGAAAGCGCATGCGTTAACTTAATGTCAGAACAAAATACTCAGAGGCAATAGTATTACAGGAATAGTATATTAATTATTACAACAGTTATTGCAAGTACCTGCTGCTAAAATCAATGAAAAGTCCGTGTTCGCATAAAAACGACCGTCTCTCGAAAATAATAGTTATACTTTTGATATTTACAGCAGTGACGACAATCATCGTTTTAACCATAGTGTCGCATAAAAGAGGGATTTGAAGTTGCCCCATCATAGAAAGGCATGCAGATTATGAACCGTTGAAAGTGGTAGGAAAGGGGTTTCGAGCATCCAATTCACATTCTTGGTTATAGAACATCGAAATGCTAAATCAATGATGATTTCGCATTGAGAGGTGGTGGGGGGATCATCATGGATAAGCATGCTTCACTGCACTGTGGATGGCTTATTTGGTATCATTTTTGGGAGATGCTATAGAATAATAAGAAACGTCACTTTATTCAAACATATAGGCAGCAAGAACTATCTTAAGAAACATTCACCCATGATTTCTGCACACGAGTTGAATCTAAATATCCGAGATTTCTTGGATTAAATAGTCATAGTTCACATACCTACATATGTATATTAATAAGACGTTTTTGACTATATACTTCCATGCATTTTTTTCCACAAATTTTGCTATTCAACTTGGTTTGTGATATTATATTTATATTGATTGCAGCTGGGGATCTGCCACAGAAGCAACGGGTCTTTTTCGTGATTGGTACGTTCCAGGTTCGAGTGTCAGTTAGAACATGGTTGTTCTTCTGTGTACTATCTGTGAAGTGTGTGAATGCCCCACCCCCTGTAAAAAGGGGCTGTGTAATCGAATGTAATGAATGTGAGCTAAGTTGTACTTTTAGCCCTAATTACTTCAAAAATAAGATACGCTCATTCGGTTCAACATTGATGGCGGTCGTCAGCGTGTTTATCCATGGCAAGTGCTATCATTAACAACATACTTATTTTGCAGTTTATGTTTCTCTTAATGCTTACTAAAAATCCAACGAATTCTTCGATCCCTTTCTAGAACACATTGTATATTCTAGTGTGATTATCTCTATAGTCGTTGGTGAGCACAAAAATAGTGTGGCGTTGATTACCTTCTACTACTGATGGGCAAAGGTGGTGACCACCAGGTCTCAGATAGGACAAGTTCCCTCCCTTTTCTGTCACACCGTTTCGACCATTCAAGATTGACGAGTGCCTTCGAGCAGGTTGGACTAATAATTTATTATATATATAAACAAACTAGTAAAATCATTCATTTAATATAATTAAAAAGAATAAAAATAATAAAAAAAGAAATTATAAATTCGGCCTGAAGAATTTCTCAAGGCTCACTCTCACGCAGGGATTCAAACAAGGGATTTTTTTTTCTGTGAGGGGGATTCATAGTTTCTTTTTTATTGTTTTTGCTTAATTAACTAATTTGGCTAACTTATTTCGTGCTTTAGTAGTGGCAGCATCAGTGCTTTCTAAACTAAATTGTATCTGCTTTAGTTTAATTAAGAAATATTTTTTTTACTTTGATTCAGAAATAATTTTTAGTTTGAAATTTCATAATACCTATATTATTGGATTTTTCTTATAAATAACCGAGGTGTTAAAAAAGCTATTTATTTTTGCTGTTTTTTATTCGTTCTTGTAGAAAATATCCATGCACAAATTGTTCCCTTGTGCTTGGACATAAATACATTATTGTAAATGGATTTTATTCAAAATTTAATAAAAATCTGCAAACATATCGATCATTAGCCACCTAGATCGAATAATTTCAGCTATATAATCATAGTCAGATATAAAGAAACATAATTCCAGACATGTGTTCAAATTTAGCGTTTTCTAGGCAAAATGTTTTTGATAATTACAATTTGTTTCTTAATCCATACTTTTTATATGAGAAAGTGCAAGAAAAATTGATAAATAATTTCTTGAATTTTTTATATAAAAATCAATTTTTGCAAAGCATATTAAATAAATTAGATTCTAACTTGCATTACATATAATGTTTAAGCATAAGTTAATTAGTATCAAATAAAATATGACGTACAACAGTCAAAAATATTTTTAAAAAATAGATTAGTCATAAGCTTCTAGAATAAATTAAAATTTAATAAACTATAACTCAGTTTTCATTATCGATATTTTTGCAAAAAGGAAAAATTTCCATCTTTTTTTTTCTTTTTTTTTCTTCAGAACATTTAGATGAAAACATTTGTTTCATATCAATCAGCGACATGATTAATAAAATAGTTTCTGGTTATAAGATATTATTTCCTTAATGTAAGTTTAAAGTTTAAATAATTTAGTTTCATTATACTTCATTTTTGCAATCTTCGAATTCGATATCTCCAAAACCCTGAATTAATTCATGAATATTTTAAAATAAAATTGAAAAGGCAGATGACATGTGGTTAGTGAAATTAAATAATTCAAATTCCCTTTTAAAATCTCTTAATGCATTATGATTAACTCAAGAGAAAACTACAGTCCATTAAATATTCACATGTTTTGAATCAAACCATTCCAGTTACTTCCATTTTAAAATTTTCAAATCTCATTTCCTTTTAATGAATATTTAATTTCTTCCTCATTTACATTATTTTAATGGGAGACACTGATATGAACTTATATTTGTGTTCAATTATTTGGTATTTTTATTAACGGTTTAATAATAAATATTATATGAAGGAATTATTTGAATCAATTTAAATTGATTCAATTGATATAACATGGAAATATTAGATATTAAAAACTGTTTCTTTATCTTTTCCTTTATAATGTTCTTTAAATCTTGATTTTGAATATATAAAGGATAGGAAAAATAATTCAAAAAATGTACGAACAAACGCGTAATCATATTATATTATGGTGAAAGCTTCAAAAGCCAGCTAACATCCTCGGTACACAAGTAATTACTTTTGTAGCTTCTTAATTACTATCTAGTGCCTATATTATTTGTCTACAAATTAATGCTACGAGTTCGGTGCAGTCATTCACCCACAATGGTGATCCGGACTTGATAGGAACCAATAGATAAAATAAGAAGATAAAATTCAACAATGCGATGAAGAATTTAAAAATAAGCACATGAGTAAACCGTATATAGTAACATTATTTTAATGATCATGATTTTATACAGCACAAAACTTTACAAGTTTCCCTAATTTTGAAAAGTGATGTAATGAACATGTTTTTGTACATGATAGTAGAAAACATTTTAAGATGCTTTCAACTGATTTGATTTGAAAGATTGGAGAGGAAAATTTCGATGCTACATCTTCATTTAACTAAGATTTGAAACTCAAATCTCTTTTTAAGATTGAAATGCTTTATAGTGGTTAGATTATTTTAAATGCTTTATTCAGAGGATAATCATTGTTTACATTTTCACATTTATTATAATTTGAAGCTAAAATTTCTTAGTATAATTCAAAGAAATAGAAGATTTTTTTATTCTAATCCAATATATAAAATTACCTATTCATGATTCAGTATACAAAAAATATGTTTAATTCTAACAAATTACTAATAAGATAGCCAAGAATAAAAAATTTTTGAGTGTTACTTAGCTATTTATTTTCCTTGGGCGATAATTTTAAAAAAATGTATTTAATTGAAAGTATGATGATCCATTTCATAAACATTAATATCTCAGTAAAATGATTGCTTTCATAACAATAAAAACCGAATGCTGTAAAATTCACAAACAAAAAATACTAATAAAGAATACTTGACAATTGTTTGGCAGACTCCTTCCAATTTGATAGCCATATAATTCGATTTTTGCACCTTGAGATTGAATTATATGTTTTCAGAATGTAAAAAATTTATTAAAGTGTCATGTGAAATTAAGAAAATAGCACAAAATCCTTTTTTAGTAACGATTTTACAATTTTTAATCATAATCTGAATAAATTTCAAACTGGTTTGAGCGATTCAAAATTTCAAATTCCATAAAAATTTCAATCGGGCATCATTGCGTGATTGTAGAAATAAAATCTTGTTTTTAGAGAATTAGCATAATCTAAGTACTGAATTATTTCCTGAAATGTAGAAAGCATTCATCTATTTTTGTCGCTTTCATTCATATGTGTCTGAAATGTTTGAAATTTTTTAGAACGTAAACTTTGAGATTAAACTAGGTTTTATAGAAACATTTAACTAAAAAAAGTTATTTTTAATGCTATAGATGAACATTAAAAATTATTGAACAATACATCACACTTTATGTACATACTTCTTGTCATCGTGCTTATTTCCTTTAATGTATGCTAGTTTTTATTTAAATATTTAAGATAATAAAGATTTATTTCTTTATCATAGCACCATACAATGAATTCTTAACAAATATAAAAATTCGTAAAAGATAATCTTTCGCATAATCTTTTTTCATATAAAAATATAATTCAATTAGATTTTATATTTTTTTTGTTTGAAACTCTACATATTAAGAGAATCATAATATAGTATATATATGAAGTGTATATAAATGTTAAGTATATATATAACAAAATATTCCCAGATGGACACATTGAAGAAAATTTCTTCAGGATTTTTTCTAATTGATGTATAACTGCTTGGATAAAAATATTTTAAAAATCACAACCATTTTTGAATTCAAAGAACTAATTTTATTTTGTATTTGAATAAAGGAATCATCATAACTAATAATCAGAACCAAAATTAAAACTAGAATCCATGATTATTTTCAAGTGTAATATCATCATATCCGTAGTAAAATTAAATTTAGCTTTCATTTGGAGTTCTTCAATCAAAAACAGAAATAATTTAAAGAAGTACTGCTTATATATATATATATATATATATATATATATATATATATAATAAAAAATTTCTCCAATATTTTTCTTTAATATTTTATGAATTATATTAAAATTGTCTAATAATGAATTCTGGCATTAGTTTAAATGTGGGGGATAAATTGGATTTTCAGACCAATTCTACCTAAAATTGGAAGGTACAAGAAAACAGCAGTGTGGTCAAATATATTTATAGCAATGTAAATAGATGCCCAGAATATTTATTCATAAGTTAGCCTATTGGCATATCTTATTATAATAAAATCTATTAATAAATAAATGAACTAAAATACGAAAATGAACTAAAAATACGAAAAAGTAAATGAATTAATATTTTATCCGTCCATTTAAATCGAACCTACTTTAATTAGGCATGGATATTTATAGGTGTGAAATAATGCATATTTATAGATTAAATTTTAGTTGAAGATCATTCGTTCACACTGAAGTTTAACAGTGCAGCTGAATAAAAGTTTAAGCGAAAGTTTCCGCCTGTAGAATTTTTTAGCTTTTGAAACTGGAAGAAAAACTTAACGATAAGCAGCTCAAAAATGTCAAAGATTGGGAAGAAATAAAAAAATGAAACAGTAACAGGGATGAGTCGTGCTGCCATCTATCGGTTGAGTAGAAAGTTATTTCTCATGAAATTGGTTTAATGTATAATTTCATCATTACAGTTATACATTTAATCTCCATCTAATACTTCATTACATTACTCAAACTTTATTAAAAATCAAGGTAATTTTTTTTCCTTAATTTAGAGTAGAAGAACGCGATTTCATTTTACACGATAAAAGAATTGAAAAGTAAAGTAGAGTAAAATTGAAGTTTTAGCACCAGCTTCAACAAAACAAAAAAAAAATCAATTAATACAAAATATTTCACCTTAATTGTATTATAAGACTCCTAAAAAGACCATACACATCATAAAAGCTTTGAATTTGTTTGCTCAATAAGAGTTTTAATTTTATACAATGAAAAAGTGTCTTTATTATATTATTGTAATTATTTTTATTTAATTGTTATAAAAAGCCAACTTTGAAAATGGGTTGTAATTACGTATACTGGTGTCTCAAAATTTGAAAGAATCTACTCTAACAAATACATGTGAGTTTAAGTTTTAATACCAGCCTCAATCAAACAAACAAATATTATTATTATGAAATTTATTATAACAGTTATTATAATGAATTGGATATTCAGATATTCTTTCATTTATACTTTATTTGACAGATAAATTTTACCCTCTGCAGTCCAAAAAATAATTAGATGCAAAATTAATCACCTAATAGAAAGATTTGTTTAGTGCTATGAAAAATAAATATATACTATTATTTTAAGTCGAATTTCCTTGAAAAATTAATCTACATCTCTTAACCATTATGTAGGCGTTTTCAACAATTGAATTTGAAAAATAAAAACATAAAACGTCAAAATCATGCACAATCTTGAATGTCGAATCAGAGGCGACATTGGACAGCAAAGGGTTAAGACACTACTAACCATATAAAATAAAAGCTACAAATAATTTGATTTTTAAAAAATTTATAATAATGCTAAATATGCAAAATGCATACATTATTGATTTTCTTTTTCAAAATATAGCTGTTTATTATTTAAAAGAAAATCATTAAATTATTTATTTTAGAACGAAATTAAGAAATTGAAACAGATGGAAAGAGTTGGCAATAAATAATTCATAGCCAGCAAAATGTAATGTTATCAGAACGTGAAAAGGTGTAATAGTATGCCATTTGCTATTACACCTAGATAGAAAACTGAGTCTAACTCCTTTGAAACATTATTAATTGATATTTTAAACATTTATATCTGTATAATTTTATATCACCATAATTTAAAACTATTGTATGAATTTCATGTATTAATTCTTAAGTGAACAAAATACTGAAAAAAGGAAACACCATTTCATAATTATTATTAAAAAAAATTTTTTACAGAGTATTGTAGATAGGCTGGAACTCCGATCATTCGAGAGCCACCACGGAAAAAATAAATGATTGAACGACATGGACTAATTTGGCAAGAACCAGGATTGAATCTTAAGAGTCATCACCGGTATGACAATACCTCCTCCCCCTGGAGGTATGACCCGCCATTAAATGGAAATAGAAGATAACATACCATTCCTGTACCTACCTGGACGACAACAACCAACCACCTTACCGAATTTTTTTTATCTCGAATCCAAAGTGTTTCCTCAAACAAGACACAATTTAAAATAATTGCTATCATTACAGAAATATTTTTATTCGATCCAATTTATTCGATTTCTCTTCTGTCTGTTCACACAATAAGAGATTTCCTGAGTTTAATGCAAACAAAAACGAATCTCGGTTGTTTTGAAGCGTTTTGAGACAAAAGACAATTGAAACTGCAACTGAAACTTCTGGACAATAAATACCTTACTGGAGCGCTATGTCATTTGTTTCGGCAAAATGCGCGGATTATTACGAATATGAAGATTCATATATGACTATGAGTACATTTTAATCTGTTAAATCAATCGATTAAAATTTTCTGTTGATTGTGCATTGTTCTAGATGATAATTTCAAAATTAAACTATGAATATCATGTTCTCATATATTTAAGAAATAATGAGAGAACCTCAATTAAAATATAATCAGCATAACATTAAAAAATTATATATTAACACATTAAAGACGGGAGTCGTAGTAATAAGATGCATCTTTGTTGTAGCTTCAAGGCGGGAGTCGTAGTAATAAGATGCAGCTCTGCTGTAGCTTAAAGGTGGGATTCATATTAGTACGGTTTGCAGCTACATTGCGCTGCATTGTAATTAATGTTTAGTTCTTTTTTAATATTTCTTATAGCTTTTAGAGTTTAAATAAACTTTTTTAAGTCTAAATATTTTTAAAGATTACACAAAATATCGCCAGCTCTAAGACGAAAAATGAGGCGGGGTGGTCGTCGCGTTATCTAGCATACTTTTGTCAAGATCAACGCCTTTAATGTAATAATATATCACACTAAATACTCAAATAAAATGTATGTACTGTTATTTTCAAAATAAATATTTCACTGTTAAATATAAGTCAAACATTCAATTCTGTATAAGCCAATCTTTGTTGGCGATTAATGGAAATGTATGACAAAAATAGGAATAAAATAGTTCTCGTGTTTATATTAAGCCCAAACAATTATCCTTACCTTATACATACTTACTTAAAATTTTAACTACATTCAGTCCTAAAAACCACTAGAATGACAACCAAAAGCAAAATATCTATAAATATACATCAATTCGATTCCCTATGCGGGTGTTACTTGGTTATTAAATATTTATACACAAAATCTTCATGATGTCTCAACATTTCGGCAATTAATTTAATCATTTTCTAGATAGCTTATAAAACTTGCATATAATATTATTCAATATAATTAATGAACCATTCATGATAATATAAAATTAATAGACTTTATTACAGCTTATAAAAATTATGCCATAAACTAAGATTATCAATATATTAGCAAAATATTATAAATGAAAAGTGGTCATTCTATTAAATAGTTTAGAGAGAAATTTTAATAAATAAGGATAGGTACAATACAGTTAAGTACGGTTCAAATAGGCAAAATTTTCATATTCACTTACCTTTATGATGAAACAATTTGGAGTTCCAAGTGTTGTCGTAATGGATGCAGAAGAAACTAATGTTCATTGGTGAGGTTTCTGCAACATCATTTCTTGAAGATCCATGGAGTTAAATCTGGATTAAGTTTATTTGAAAGGCATGATCTATTTTGATTTGAATTTCCAGTCCAAAGTTGACAATTGGCCCATTTTATTAGAAAGTACAAATAAACGGATGAGGCAAGATCCGACAACCAAGGATTAAGCAGTTTTCACACGAGACTTACTATGACGGCACAATGGGAAGCCATACCTTTTCCCGGAAGGTCATATGATCCCAAAGTGATTTTAACAAATGTTGTCTCTTAGAGACACTATTTGCTATTGTCATAGTTACAGTTGTTCACATTTTCACAATACCGGGACAACAGCATAAAGACAAATACTGGTTGTATTGTCTGGCTTAAGGTGAAGGTTGCTTTAACCATTGTATTAAGCTGGCTTAAGGTGAAGGTTACTTTAACCATTGTGCGCCATAACGCAGTGGCACTAATAACTACATACAAGAATTGACTGCTTTCTCGCCAGATACCCTCATTAAGTAGATACTGCTTGAAACTGCTACTATACTAGTGGAAGGGTGGTCGGATATACACATAAAGAAAAAGCTATTAATAATTCAGAAATCTCAGTCAATACAGAACTAAAGAACCTAAGACTAGATATTATCTTATATTTTTCGTTCTCTCCTCTCAATCGGCTTGTGTCCACACACACACTTCCCCATGATGTAGGATGCATATTCAAATTGATACTCACGGGTCTGTTAAAAATCTTGAAATGTTAACTGGGTGAAAGGGTTAGAACAACAAACTTTTGCGATTAATTATGAAAGTGTGAATCAACAGAATTGAAACATATGGAGGAAACACTAGTGCCATAATGGTCAGGAAACTAAACTTAATTGGCGGAAGCTGATTTGAACTATCATACTTGATCACAGTTGGGATCTACTTTGGAAGACAATGAGGTGGTAAAAGAAACCATTTTTGGACCCTAAGAGTTCAAAGATCAGTATAGAGGAATTTTTCACATAACCATTTGATCATATTAAATTATCTCTGTTAATTAATATGTTAAATTAATACATGTTTTTGTTATTTAAATCTCTGTTTTATTTACAGGTCACGGATTATTTTTTTTCATTTAAAAGACGAAGGAAAAATATACAAATAGTAATTAAAACTTATAGAGTTTTGATTTAAATTTCAACTAAGTATCAATGTACGAAGCAAAAGAACAAAATAAGAAATCCACAGTAACAAATTATTTTTTGTAAAGTAAAAGTTAGTTATAATTTCTCAGCAAGATTATCTTTTTTTATTATTTACTTTAATCCCTGTTTGCTTATAACATAAAGGTATAAATTTTAACTAATGCCGGCGTCCTGGTATAGGGGTAGCGCGTCTTCCCCGTGATCTTGGGGTCCTGGGTTCAAGTCCCAGTTTGTTAATGGTTGTTCTGTGTTCTATCTGTGAGATGTATGAATGTGCCCCCTGTAGAAAGGGGTTGTGCAAGTGAATAAGACGCTTGAATTAGCTAAGACGTATTCTTGGCCCTATTTGGCGCTACTGAAAAAATAAGAGACGCTCCTTTCGGCTTAAAATCGCTGGCGGGTGTTAGCGTGCTTGTACATGGAAAGTGCCATTAATAACCAAAACAATGTTAGTTTATTTTGATACAGAAGTATCTTTTTTATCTGCTTACAGATAAAAAAAAGATATGTGGTCAAAAACATATTTTTTTCTTCTCTAAGGTATTGATTAAAATATACTATAAAATAAACTTATAATTATATAAGCGCATATACTGAGATTGCTGGAAGATAAGTTATTACTACTGAAGTGATAAGAATCAAGAAGTTAACTTTTTTTAATGAATTTATTAATCGTTCTACTCTCATGTGATATACTCTTACATATATCTCATGAGGTTATTGCCCTCAAACTGATCTAAATAAAGCAACTTTTATAAAAATCAATAATACATTTTCCAGAAAATATCAGATCACAAATACATAAGAAACATTCAGGGATTTTAAAAAAGGCATGTTATAATAATAATAATAGTTACATTTTTATTAATTATATTTCTTACACATTTCATCAATAATAGTTTCAGAAATATAATGCGTCTTCAAATTTAAAAAAAATAATGTAACTTAAAAATTGAAGAAAAAAAATATCAGAAAATATTATTGAACAAGATTGATAAGCGACTAATAAAATTCTGTTTTCTTGCAACATTCTTAATAAATATAGCAAATTAAATTTTAAAATTGCATTTTGGGGGTTTTGGATAATAAATCGAGTCAAAATTAAAATGGATTTGAAAAAAAAAAGATTATTTCCGAAGAAAGAAAGATTATTTTAATACTAAGGAATAAAGGTAAAACATTCCAGAAATTTTCCTAAGATCATTAAAACATATCATTCTTCTATCTAAAGAATTATCAATAATTGCTAGTCATCGAAATCTACTATTTAAAGGCCATATTTATCTAAACTGATTTGAATCTTGAAGATTACTGTCGGTTTGATGTAGGACATCGACATGATAAAAATGCATATCTTAAATTTATATGCAATGGATATATATTACAGGAATGGAAGATATACGTCAATTTCTAACTAAGTAAATGAGCTCATGTATAATATATTTTAAAAATTTATAATGGATTTTATATTGGATGGAAAGTACCCAAGTATTTAAAAGAAGAATTGAAATCATGAAGTTTTAAGCAATTTTTAAAAACAGTATTCAGAGAAAGCGATCCTGCTTAAATTCGTATACATATACGTTCAAAATGAACATTTATATCATAATATTCAATACGAATGCAAATAATGTTTCAAAAATATAGACAAGTATTGGTTATATGCTGCGTTAAGAATGAAGGGCACATAAATTATTTCAGTATGATTGTCTATACAGACTATATTCTTGACTGACACACTGCAATATACTACAAAGTGCAGATAATAATTCCTTTGTTCTTATTTCCTTGACCGTACCCTCACAACAAAAGCGCGATTCTTTGTTGTATTGCATTGTTAGATATTTTGAAGTTTTTTAGCAATCCTATTTCATGATCTCACTAATTTCCACACGGTCGGTGCATATTTCGTAGATCTTATTTGGTAACACTGAAGGCTTGTCAAAGACAAAGAAAAGTTGTTCTATTTTCTTTTTATTGGGTAATTAGATGCTGACTTCGCGAGAACCATGTGCACTTTACAATACATGCACCGACTGGGTTTCTTTTCTGTTCAAAATCATACTTATATTTTTTAATATTCAAAGAAGCCAGTTATGTTCTATATGGCTGATAAATAAATTCATATTTTTAAGAAACTTGGCTCTTCATTTTAAAGCGTGGTCGACAAAAGTTCCCCATATATTCTCAAAATAGGTTTCAAATATGTGGAACTAGAATAGTTGCACAAAAGCGGCTCAGATTGCTGAAGCCTGTATTTTGAATCAGTATTATAATATTATTCTGATATCTTCAGGCTGATAGTTCTTTGGTGAACATTTTATTCAATTTCATTGAAATTGTGCCCGATTTTTATGGTCACGGCAGTGCCATTTCAATAAAAATGAATTGCACCTTATGAAAGATGGCAGATTTTTACATCGAATTAATGCTCTCAACTACTCAAGTTTGCATTGTATACAGTTAATTATCTTTTCTTAAACTTCCGTAGAAGCCTGCTAGTGGTATGGTTTAAGAATTGTTCTTGTTGTTACTAATGGCACTTGTCATAGACAAGCGAGCTGATGACTGTCAGCTATTTTAAGCCGAATGAGAGTGTCTTGTTTTTGAAGTAGCGCCAACTAAGGCCAAAAATACGACTTAGCTACACACTTACTACATTCACTTGCACAGCCTCTTTTTACCGAGAGGGCACATTCACACTCCTTACAGATAGTAAGTACAAAGGAAGAACAACTATGCCTTAACTGGGACTCGAACCCGGGACTAACACATCACAAGAAAGATGCGCTACCTTTGATTTTTTTAAGAATTAATCGTGATTACTGATTTGCAGGAGTTAGTTAGTATTTTGGTTTACCCTCGAGGAGCTCACAAATACATTTTTGTCATTTTTCTGGCGAATACAAGATAGTTTCAAAATCAAATCCGAATCATTGGCCTATGAATAACGGATCTACTAATCATGATTAATTGATCTAAGGAAGAAATAACGACTCACACTGTGTTCGAATCGTTTCCTTGATTAATTTCCGATTCGTAATTTAAAAAAAAGTTTCCTTCGGAGATTTGAGAGCACTTTGCGAAGAATTCTGTTTACAAGTATAGCAGTATCCACTCACAATTCTATGAAATTCAGATTTTCAAAGGCGAAAATAGTCGTCTGTAATTCATCGATGACTGTCAATAAATTAAATGACTCTAAATATATTTATTTGTTATCATATATTGAGACTTTATAAACTTTATTCCAGGAAATAATCTGTCCATCGCCTCCTTTCTGGCACAGAGATAGCGCGTTTTCCTCATGTTCTGAGAGTCCCGGGTTCGAGTCCCGGTCAAGGCATGGTCGTTCTTCTATCGTCTATCTGTGAGATGTGTGAATGTGCCCCCCTGTAAAAAGGGGTTGTGCAAGCATATGTGTTTCATCTTCAGGTGAGTTAGAAGTCAGACTCTGCCTTTGAGTGCTCAGGGTGTACAAACCCTCAGAAGCTACTGCATCCCTCTTTACGTGATAAAAAGTGGACACGACACCATCATCTATCTGTCTATCAGTCAAAGAGATGTGAACATCATTTTTACTTCTGTGATTATTTGCTGCTAACTAATATAGCACGTCTTTGATATTTCTGTAACAAAAACCTCTTAACAAATGGGACATGCCCTTTTCACTGTAAGGAATAAGAAATTGCCGATAATGAATTCTTTATTTCATTTGCCATGATATGGCAAGTCTACTTGATTTGCAATATGACGCACACAAACATTAACACGCACAAATTAAATGCGTGTCAAATTCGATAACTGTAGGGTTAAACGGCCTAGTGAACACATACGCACACGTGCAAGTGCCAAATGTAGTTAAAAACAATGACAACAATTTTAATTGCAATCCAAAGTATCATCATATAAAATTGATCAAATATTCATCTCTTACAAAAATAATATAAGATAACTTACTATTTAAATATTGAATAACTGTTGATCATACAGATTTTCACGAAAATGCTTTTAGTTCATTGTGCTGTAATGCTTAAGTATTTTCAAAATAAAAATGATTTATTTTTTTTCTTTTATAGTAAACAAGGACTAATGTGTGATTGACTAATAAGCTTAGCTCTCGATGACAGACTTCGAAGCTTCTCTTCACCAATAAGTCATAGAAAATGGTTCAACTGTCACCATTTGTTTACACGTCCATTCTATTTTACAAATTACTTGCCAATGAGTTACAATTGCGGGATTTCAAGTATGATATATTCTATATATCTTCGAAAACCAGTTTTCCCTCCGGTAAAAAAATTTCCAAACGCGCAACGATTTAAAATATTTGAAAATGCATAGGGAGAAACGAAGACGTTGAGGAGCAGGAGAAAAATGGAAACTTATAAGTTGCATTTACTTTTTTCATGAATGATAGCAAAAACTTATCGTTATACAAGATAGGTGGAAAAAAGCATTTATTCTGATAGTTATATAAACTCAAATGTTTTTTGATTGAAATAGTATTGTTCCAATTAAGTTTAGTAGTTCTCAATAATTTACAAAATATATTTTCTCAAACAATAATTTAAAGGCTCATAATTTGCATACAAATGAAAATTATTTATCTATTTTATTGAAGCAATTTAATAAATTTTCAACCATAATTCTTTAACGAAATTCTTTTAGAGGTTAAAAAAATACCGCTCTTCTGTATTAATATTCGAAAACTGTTCTGTAAAGTAAAATAATTATAGTAATAACGCACATATTACTTGCATTTCTTTTTTTTTTAAGTTTAATCTTAAAAAGAAAGGTTCTGGCTATAACTTTATGTATTTTTACTCATGAAGAAATGTAAAAGGCTCAAACATACACATTTACATTTTATTCAGCAAATATTTTTTTATCATTCCTTAAATTTACATAAGGGTTAAGTTAAACTTTCTATTTTTTTTATCTTCCAAAAGTAGAATTTAACGAACTTTTTCGAAACAATTCCATTACGATGAAAAAAAAAAGATTTTTTAAATAACTGGTGAAAGTAGTATCATCATTAACTTAAATGATAATTCCTTTCAGAGCTCTTAAAGAACAACAAACACGTTTACCAGAGGCGGGAAAACAATACAAAGCAATTCTTTTAGTTAATTTTTTTCTCTTATTTACCACCAAGCTTATAAAATTATTACATTCCCCGAAAAACATTATTTGAGTTTATACATCCCTTAAGGCATTATCATGCCTTAAATATATTATTAATGCAGCCATCAACATAGAAAAAACTTTTGCTGGAAACTTGCTAGAAAAAAATTGGGGAAAAAACTTTTAATTCATGGCTATCTTTTTTCCTTAAAGGAAACAGCTTCTTTTTTTCCACCCTCTTAACTGGATTCAGAATAATTTGCAATTCAAGAAGTTTTATCAAACAAAAGGTTTTCTAAACAATGCTACAAAGCATAAGGATGCTAATCGGGAGAAGATCAAAGGGATGAAAGCACAGGAATTTCTCAGTTTTTACCCCAGGATTTCTCAGATCTTTTGTGCAAGTTTTATAATCTGGGAATTTAATTATTTTCTCAAATAAAAATGCCCGGATAATAACTTTTCGGAAAACAAACAAACAAACCAAAGCAAAAAAATGACGAATACATTTATTTTCCAACAAATATAAACTTTCTTATTATTTCTTTTAAATTTTCAAACATTTATCATGGAAATAGTTCAGGAAAGCTTTTGACGTCACAATTAAAAAGTTTCCAGAAAATTGTAAAGAGAATTAAGAACCATTTTCGGAGTTGTTCGTGGTAGAGTAACTTTATCCGCCTAATATTAAAAGTTCTTTCGGTAAAAATAGACTGGACTCTGAATTTGAATAAACTCATTTTAATTTTTTTATACCTTCTTAAATATACTTTATTCAAATTTTTAAACTTTAGCATTGATATTAAAATTTAAAGTTTGTCTTCTTTTTGTATAAATTTTCGATTGCATATATACTCTTTTCAATTCATACAAAAAATAACTATGCAAAGAGTTTTATTTCGTTTTTCATTATTCAATAATGCATGGTGTGATGAAATTTTTTTTCGTTATTTTTGCAGTCATCACCATCAAATGCAAACCCTCGTCAGTTATTTTATCATCTCAAGCATGTTGATCTTGCCGTAATATGAAAATTATCAAGGAAAAATATCCTCTTTGCAGCCACCTTTTTGCATTTTGGGTTTTTAAACTTAGTGGCGCTAGACGATGTCGATTTAACCTAAATATCCCTGAGTAAATATGGAGGCTGAAAAAGTAACCCAATTTGTTTTATATTGTTTTGAAAGATATACATGGGTCTCTGGGGGTGACTTATAAACTACTGAACGTCTAAACATCCTTGAACTAGAAAAGTGCAATCCCTTTCGAAAACTGGTAATTAATATTAAGCTAAAAAGAGAGAAGGATGTAATGAATCAGAACAGTAAAAATTAAATATCAAGGAAATACTACATAAAAATTTTAAAAAAGAAAATATTAAAGGAAGTATAAAAAATAAATATAATTATATATAGGCTATATTTTATAAAATAAGAAAAATAAAATGCCATTCAAAATTTACAAGAAATGTATGAAACATTAGTATTCCATTGAATGCCTAAGCAATGGAAATGCTGAACGGTTATAGCTAAAGAATGAAATATGAAAATTTTCGTATATTTTTTTCTGGATACCGTTCATAATACCTAAGCATTCTAGACAGGATCAAATGGAGTTTAGGTAGAGTATGAATAAAAATTATGTCTATTACTTAAAAGGCATTCATTTCCTGAAAATACAAATATTATATTTTTAAAATGAAATGGTACCATTAATTTTTTTATTCTAAATACTTGAAGAAAATTAAAACTTTACAAAACAAATTTTATGCTTTTCTCATTATAGCATACAAAATGATTTAATTAATTTATCTGCCATAATTTTAAAACTAAGCTATTAGTTTAAGTGCGGTTGGATTGAATCACATTTGATTCTTTAACAACAAAACGTTTCATAGTTTTGAAATTTTGTATCATGATGCAGTTGACGAATCCTTCATGGTATTGTTTTTATGATAAATCTTACTGGATATTTTTCAATTTCCGTTACTTTATACTAAAATGTTTATTTACTTTATAACAAATCAAGTTTCATAATCCTAATAAATCAATAATTCGTAATAATAAATCAATTTAAAAAAGAAGCGCGTCCTGTCAAAGTGGTGGAGCGTAATCCCTGTCATCTGGGCATGCCGGGTTCGAGCATTGTTATTTTGTGTTCTTCCTATTTGTAAGGCGTATGAATGTGCCCCCCCCCTCCTGTAAAACGGGCTGAAGTAGCTAAATTGGTTCTAATTAGCACAAGTGCAAACTTAAATTGCTGACAAATCTGTCAGCAAGCTTGTAAAGTAACAATAACAGCAGTTTAATAGAGAATTCGATAAAAACAATATATTCTGAAAGAGTATTTAAATAATAAAGAAATAAGATCTGCTGACGGAGCGAAACTATTGTAAGTTAGGGGAACGACATTTTTCTCAATCAGTACAACCTTCTAAAAGAATATAAATTGTGTTACGCCTATGCATATAGCTCATGCATCATATTTCAAATAAAAATATATAGCAACATATTACGAAGTAAAATATAAAAATATTTGCGTAACTACAAAATTTGGCGCATATATGTAATGGAATGCCAGAACAGACTTGTCAAAAATACATCTCCTTCGAAATTTTAACTATTATAAAATTATTTAAACTATTAATTCTTTTATTCGATTATTCATGAAAATATAGTCATCAAAGACTATTTTTACACCATCCTAAAATTAAAAAAACAAACAATTTATTTAATTAATATGATTTTAAGAATTTTTTCTTTTATATTAATATTTTATGCAACAATTTAATGCAATATTTAGAGAAAATCCTTTTCATTGTTTTGATAAAATATATCCCCCCCCCCCAATGTGGAAAATCACGGAATGAAGATCCTGTTTATATAATTTTTTCATACTTTTATCATCAGCGATATAAACTCTTTTTTTTTCTTGTTTTATGTAATTAAAATATTTTGAATCTCCATATAAAGCCCTCTTTTAGAGCTAACAAGCACATGCAATATTCTAAAAATTTATAATGGAAAAATAATTTTATTTTAACAAATTGCTAGACATATTGATGTAGTACCAGAAAAATTGGCTATAGATTTTTAATATTCGAAAAAATTAATCACTTTCTATGAGAAATAAGGAAATAAAGTTATTGCTTAACAAAATGTAGAATTAAACAAAAAGTAAAGCAAGCAAGTGTTCAGATACGAAATAGTTGTGACGTCATGACATTTAACACCATTAAGAAGGTTAATGTAATAAAATGAACAAATTTTAGGTTATATTTAGCATCGAGGGTACGAAATGTATTCAATATCTGATATTATATTCAATATTATTCAGTTATATCCGATATCTGATGCTCCTTTATAGTTCCATCTAAAATTAATAAACTGCTTCTCAAATTCCTGATCAATATTATTTTCTTGAATAACACATTTTTTAAATATTTTTCTATTTTCGTGCAATAAAAATCATTATACACCTAGATTTTCATAAATCACATTGTTCAAGACAGAAATACAGATGTTTTGGAATTATATATGTATGTCTGTAAATGCGGTAACTTTTTTAAAAATAAAATAGATAGAATTATGCATTTTTAATAGCAAACTTTTAGAACTCTATTGAATTGAAAATGATATCCATTCGAAAGAAAGTTAACACAATAAATATAAAACGCAAAGAGCTAGATAAATAAATCTGCTACACAGAATTAGTTTCTAATTAGAAGATCTACATGAAAGTTTGAATCGATTCAGTCATTTTTGTATGCATCTAAATACATAACTCAAAAACGTTAAGTTTAAATAAACGAAATTAAATATGCGTTGTCGTTACTAAAATTCTATTCCAAATTCGATTGGAATTATTTGTCTATTATAGTTTCATTTTGCAGAAATAAGAGGTGCCTAAAATGTATATACCGTTATTTTTATTAGACTATGAAGTAAAAAATCACATATCACTCAATTGTTTTATCATTCACGCGCATATCATCGAAAACAAAATGATCAAAGTCCTCTATTTTCTGTGGAAAGAAGATACATAAATTCACTAAAGAGAAAGTGAGAAAAGTTTTTGGAATATTATTCTCATTCATTTGTCTTATGATTAAAGATTACGAATTTGTATTTCATTATAGGATGATCATACCAGACTCTCCAACCTCCCCGAAGATACACGGATTTGACCGGACTGCTGTTGCATCAATACTGGCAGGAACTGTGGTTGATTCTTAAGGGCCATCACAACCACGGTGCAACCTTTCCCGTAGGGTTCATCCATCATCGATGAAAGAAGCCACATCCACCTATTAGTATACCCTTCAGGATGGTGAGATCCAACTACTATGCCTGTTTATTACAGCATATATCAGAACTACATAAATGGTTAAATCTGTACGAGCACAGTTTTTGCATAAACATAATAATTACTCAAAAAAATTCGTTTTAATACAATTAGAAGTCAAAGATTTTTTTGATTAAACGACTATTTGAAAAATTCTAAATATCTAAACCTTAAGACATTTTAATATCGCCAAATTTAATGATATAAGACATAAATGTCTAGGATGCTTTATATCTTAAAATACTATGCCATAGTAAAGACCATGATTATCAAATTATAGAGGGACATAGAAATAATTATATGTAAATGCAGGCAATATTCCTAATAAATTAGCAGGGAAGACTAGAAATACTTAGAAATACCAAACTTTTCCTAGACTTCACTTGTCCTAGAAATACCAAAATTGATCTATACTAAGCATGTCCTAGAAATCCCAAACCCGACCTAGACGTTTTTTGTCCTAGAAATAATAAATTTAGCACATATATACGTTGGAGCATAGGAATGTGCACTCGAAGTTACTGTTTTCTAATTTTAATTAATTGAAAACAGAACTAATTTGATTTTCATCGTCCTAACATCAGAAATATAACTACCTAAAAGTACATTTTACACTAATTCAAAATTTAAAAAAAAAAACCCTTTTCAATAACACAAATTTAAAAGTAGAGTAAGTTTTACTTGAGCTTTAACAATTTAAATAAAAATATTTTTGGCATAATTTCTGACAGTATTTTGTCCTACTGAAATCGTTGTTTTATCAAGTTTTTAATCAAGTGATTTACTTTAATGGTTGAAAGTTGAAAAAGAATGATTATTTTTAATACCTTTGTAATTTACAAAAAAGGTAAAAAAAATAGTTGTATTAACGAGAAATTTAGATGATTATGATCTCGTCTCTGCTTTACAACGGAAAGAGGAGGTGCAGTAACTTCTGAGGGTATGAACCTCTGAGCAACCGAGGGCGGAAGTCTAACTTTCAACTCATATGGGGATGACACACACACACATTAGCTTGCACAGCCTCTTTTTACAGAGGGGCAAATTCACACAACTCACGCTTACTACACAGAACAACCATGCCCTAACTGGGATATATCGAGACTGAGATACCCAGATCGCGGGGAAGACGCTCTGTGCCAGGACGCTGGCGAGAAATTTAGAAAAGCCAGATATTTAGGTTTAGAACTATGTGGAGTTGTTCTTATACAGTAAACATAGTTAAGTCATACAAATAATGTCTGACAATTTGACAGAATGATGAATCCGGAATTATCCTAAACGATTTATCTGAAATAAAATATAATCAATATTTCTGGTGAATTAGCTGATATCCTGAGGCGACTAGTGATTAATCTATTAGTATATATAATTATTCATACTTAATCGCTAGTAAAAATAACTCATTCATCTTCAGAATATGTGGATTTTCTCTTTATGCTGTGTTCTTATATCTAAAGTCACGATTATATTCCGTGTGTTTCTAGCAAATAAAAGAGAAAAGTTGTACTATCGAAATTATTTTTTAAAAATTCCATTACATTTGCTTCATTTATATAAATTCTTCTTTTAAGGAATGCATTCTAAAATCAGCACAATAGGAAATTTTTAGGCTTTAATGATAAGCATATTGTTACGTTTTTTTTAGCGTAGCGCTTCAGATTGAATGGACTTTACTTGAGGACAGCACAAACAAATTTATTTACTGCTATTTACAGGATGACTTGATAAAGGAAAACTTCAGATAAACACAATCCAGCAGTCGATAGTCACTAACAGCGTAAATACAAGCCTTACGCACAACAAACACAGACTGCAAAACATATATCGTATAGCACAGCAAACAGTAAATCACAGTGAGCTCAATTATACAACATTAACATCAAATGTAAACACAACTCACTAATAACAAGCGAAAAAAAGTAATCCACTCTTCCAACGAGTCGCTACTCTTTCGAGAGGAATTACGAAATTACGGCAAATCGTCCTTTATATAGCCGAGCGAGCGAGCACGCGAAGCTTCGGAAAACACCGCGAGCTATCCAGCGGCTACCAGACTATTCCTTTCGCCAAATCACCCAAGCTGGCTCCTAGATCTTCGCCAACCGTTGCCAGTCGCTCTCTCCTTCCGCTCGCTTCCACACGCTTGTAATAATATTATTTCATTGCAAAAATAGCCCTTTTTTGAAATAATTCAATTTACTAATTTGAACTACGTAAACTAATAGCCAGGTACAGGGGTAACACAGCCTTCCCGTGATCTAGATATCTTAGGTTTGAGACCTGATTCGAACATGGCTGTTCTTCCTCTATTCTGCCTGTGAGGTGTGTGAATGTTCCGTCCTGTAAAAAGGGACTGTGAAGCAAATGTGATATGTGAGTAGCTAAAACGTACTCTTGAATCTAGTTGGCGCTACTGAAAAAACAAGAGACACTCACTCGGCTTAAATTGCTGACAGATAACTGTTAGCGGGAGTCTAAAGAATTATAAGTCATAACAACGACAACATTAAAATTTGAAAACAGTTTGAACTTTAGTTCTAAAGGAAATTTTATTGCTAACATTTGCACGAAAATTATTTTTAAAAAAATTCAAAAGCTATATTCTCAGCGGTTAAATTCATAAAACTGAAAAGTTTTTCAGATTTAAATCATGTAAAAAAATTTTTATGGGATGCTTCTTTTTTTTCGGAGATATAGAAAAAAATTCAGTTAATTTTAATGAATTTAAATTCTAATCAATATTTATATAAAATCCTTTCGAGGTGCACATTTTTATTTTCCAGTGTTTATATTTCCCAAATTTGGTAAATAATACAGCATAAAACAATCAATCTAACATACAGTGCACCAACACATACATTCTCCCTTATTATTAGTAAGCATAATTTATGTTTATTAGCTAACAGTAATTTAGGCTTAGTATTAAGTGATGAATCGATTATTTAGCCATCCCTATTATTTTAACCTTAACATTATGAATTTTATACTCGAAATATTTTCAAGTAACTGATTGTCCATATATAAATAATACAGCATAAAACAATCAATCTAACTTACAGTGCACCACCATATATTCTCCCTTATTATTAGTAAATATAATTTATGTTTATTAGCTAACATTAATTTAGGCTTAGTATTAAGCGATGAATCGATTATTTAATCATCTCTCTTATATTAACCTTAACAATATGAATTTTATACTAAATATTTTTATGCAACTGATAGTCCATATATAAATAATGCAGCGTAAGACAATCAATCTAACTTAAAGTATGTCAACACATACATTCTCCCTTATTATTAGTAAATATAATTAATGTTTATTAGCTAACAGTAATTTATGCTTTGCATTAAGTGATGAATCAGTTATTTAATCATCCCTCTTATATTAACCTAAACATTATGAATTTTATACTCTAAATATTTTTATGTAACTGATTGTCCATATATAAATAGTACAACATAAAACAACCAATCTAACTGACAGTGCACCAACACATACATTCTCTCTTATTAATAATAAATATAATCTAGGTTTATTACCTAACAGTAATTTATGCTTTTATTAAGTGAATCAAATACTTAATCGTCCCTCTTATTTTAATCTTAACATTAGGAATTTTATACTCGAAATATTTTCAAGTAACCGATTGTACATATATAAATAATACAGAATAAAACTATCAATATAACTTACAGTGCACCAACACATATATTGTCCCTTATTATTACTAAATATAATTTATGTTTATTAGCTAACAGTAATTTATGCTTTGTATTAAGTTATGAATCTATTATTTAATCATCCCTTTTATTTTAACCTTAACGTTATGAATTTTATACTCGAAATATTTTCATGTAACTGATTGTCCATTTATAAATAAAATAATATAGCATAAAACAATCAATCTAACTTTTAGTGTACCTACACATACATTCTCCCTTATTATTAGTAAATATAACATGTTTATTAGCTAACAGTAATTTATGCTTTGTATTAAGTGATGAATCAGTTATTTAATCATCCCTCTTATTTTAACCTTAACGTTATGAATTTTATACTCGAAATATTATCAAGTAACTGATTGTCTATTTATAAATATTACAGCATAAAACAATCAATCTAACTCAAAGTACATCAACATACATTCTCCCTTATTATTAGTAAATATAATTTATATTTATTAGCTAAAAGTACTATATGCTTTGTATTAAGTGACGAATCAGTTATTTTGGCCTTAACATTAAAAATGTTACACACGAAATATTTTCAAGTAACTGATTGTCCATATATAAAACCCGTTTGAACTTTCAAACAAGCCCTTCACCAACCAGATATCATAATCAGCGACTTCACGCGACCAGCCCGGGAGACCACAAAGAGGGACTGGCCTGCAGAAGGGCAATAAATATCCCGCTTGCCACATTAATCTGCGCAGATTAGAGCCCGGGTCTTTCCCCTTAATCCCTGGACACGGGACTAAATTCTATAACTGTGATTTACGCTGAAATCGTGCCGCACAGCTCTCCGGGACATAACGAGGAGTTATGTACCAAATGGAATTCCTACTGGAGAAATAAAATTATTTTATCTCAGATTCCGCCTCTTCCTCTGCCTTTTTTTATTCTCTTTGGTACACGCGGTACGACCGTCCCCACCGCATTCGTTACTTATATGGCAGGGATTTAACGTAGTTCCGATAATAGGAAGAGTTACGACATAAGTGAGGTTGTCAATTGAGATTTGATTGCAATATGATTATCTGGAAATATGTGGATTCGATCGATTGCAGGGATGTTACTAGGGATTAAATGCTTAGATTTAAGGGTAGTAAGATCAAGTTGATTGTTATTAATTATATCTTTTTTATTGTTTCTAACACTTAAGTTTAACTTGATATTTTCACTCTTGATAAAAATTATTTTATACATATTTTACTTCCTAATGTACAAGCGATCTGAGAACATTTTTTATTGTGATGCTTTTATATTGTAATTAATGACATTTCTGGGACATATTTATCAGTCAATCAATCAATCCCCAATTACTTATATTATTAAATAATCAAAATAATTGGTACTAACAAGAATTTGTTGCTGTCGTTATTACTTATGGCTCTTGCCATGGACAAGCCCCTTGCTGATACAGCAGCAGATTTAAGACGATGGGAGCGTCTCTTGTTCTTTGAAGTAGCACCAACTAGGGCCAAGAGTGTGACTTAGCAACACGTTTAACACATTTGCTTTCACAACCCTTTTTCAAAGGGGGGTGAGCACAGTCACACATCTCACAGATAGCACACAGGAGAACAACCAAGCCCGAATCGGGACTCGAAGAAGACGCGCTACCTCTGTGTCAGAAAGTCGGCCAAGAATTTAAATGAGTGATTTGTAAGATAAAGTCAAAATGTAATGCGTCAGACATAGTAAATACTTGCTTATTCATTTATTAAATTTTATGACTAATGAAATGTTTAATTATTTAAATTTCCCTTTCGTACTTGAAACCACCTTCGATGATGAATTTGTAAAAGGGCGTTTAAGATTCAATTACTTTTATAAAAGCACATTATAGCGAAAAAAAATCTTTTAGATCTTTAGGAAAAATCGTAAATTTTGAATATA
>JAOUZG010032859.1:10230228-10249328 GCA_026289955.1 Argiope argentata | reverse complement strand
ATATATATATATATATATATATATAATTAATTGCAATAATTTGGAATTCATGTTTTTCCTTACCACGAAATTCTTTGGTAATTGTAGGGAAAAAATTTTCTTTAAAGATAATTTATAGCAAAATAAATCTTTAACATTCAATGAAAATATCCAAAGTAAATTTATTCAATAATGCGATTTACTTATTAATTATTGAATAAAGGTAGCTTGAAATTATCCTTCTGCCCCCAAAGTTATGACAGCTTTTAAAAGGTTATATGTAAATTTGTGAATCAATTGTATTTAGTTTTCATTGATATGTAATATAGCATGGTGGAATAAGAATATTACACAAAAATAATTTCGAAGAAAGTGATTGTATATTAGTTTAAATAAAATTACACAAAAAATGGATATTTATATTATTTTCAACTTTCCAGCATGTAAAAAAATATGTTTTCACTTTTTCATTTCATTCGTTTTATATTTTTTGTGCAAATTTTACTTAGTTTTCTTGATATATTCGAATTTTCCTAGCAGCCTTTTCTGAGGCTTTTGAAAGCTTTCCTGGTCTTTCTTAAATTATTTTCTTACTTCGTGTTTTTATTAAATGGCGCTTTCTGGAGAATTTAGTGCACTTTATTAAGCTTTTGATTTTTTTTAACTGTATAGTTACAATGTATTGAGAGTGAAAGAAGTCCCTTAAGGATAATAATATTTATTGATGTTGTGAGGATTCCGAGATTTTTCTCGTCCTTCCAATGAACGTGACATCCATCAAGATATTATAGCAGAAGATTAGATTTGAGAGTTGTTTGTGGGAAAATCTTTTTATTAGCATCAGAATTATTCTAAATTTCCAAGAATGTCAAGAAAAGGGGTTAAGAAACAAACTTTAAGTTTCCAAAGTAAAAGAGAGGGTAACAAACAGCGGCAAGAGTCGCAATAGGATTTCTGGGAATTCCCAAATCCTTCGAGGGGCAAAGGGGCATATTTATTTTGCCTCATAGTAAAAACTTTGAAAGGAACATATTTTTCAGGTGTAAAACATTTTACGATTAGAGTATGCAATTTCCTCCACACGATTTTGAAAGGGGAGATTTTTTTTAATACATTGATACTCAAAAGATTAAAATAAATCAAAAATTAATTTATTTTATTCCCTACTGAGATTAAGTACATTTATTTCATAGGAAGCTTAAAAATTATCAATTAATTAAAAAATACACTTAATTAATACATATCAGTGTTGCACGAATAGGAAATTTGTTTTGTTTTAGTAAAGCCAATGAATTTTTTTTAATTCCAAAATTATAAGTTTACTGCTTATCCCTTGATGAAAATTTTTGGAAATTCTTATTTATATGCTTCTAATATGAGCAAATTCTGATTAGTAAAGGAAGACATAGGTATAAAATAAGAACAACAATAAGAATTTTTATATTAACTCATTATCTAGCAAATATTGATTCACAAATGTATACCTGAAAAATAATTTTTCAGTTTTGATTTATGCTAAATTTACTATCACAATAAATTTTTATTAAGAAAACTTTCAACAATATGTTGTTTCTTTAAGTTTTAATTGGCTTACTTTTTGAAAAAAATTTTAGATTCTGTCTATCGTTTCATGAAAGAACCCTCATACTGATTCCATTCAAATTCCAAAGAAATATTGACGCATATGCTAATCATGAGTTTATGTTTTAAAAACATCCATTTATTTTCATGTCAGAACATGATATTGCTTTGAGAATGAGATTTTCTGGCTTCAACAAAAATCCAACAAAAAAATGTTATTATCTGTACGAGCATTTTAAAAAATCAGTTTTCAATAACGCGTTGCCATCCCATTTATAAAAACTCTGGTTTAAAAAAATAAGTTAATGACTACAGCAAATAAAACCTAGAAAAATGTCGTTTGAGCAGGTGATTATATGAAATGAAATAAATAGGAAATAATGTGACATTGTTTTAAATAATAAATGCGTGACAAAGTTTTTCGGATCGTTTGCAATACTAAAGTGACTCATTCGATGAAACAATTAAAATGAATAAAAATATAATTTAACTTGCGTGGGCCGTTCAAGGAATTATAATCTGACATGATACATTGAAACATTCATAGTCCATTTCATTTTAATCTTTTGTTTAGTTTGAACCTTTTAATAATCTATAAAACAAAGCAAACCTTTTTAATACTAGCACACCTTTTTAATACAATCAAACCTTTTAACGATCTTTAAAAATAGAACAAGCAATTTTTCCTTTTATGTTTTAAAAACAACTTTTTTATGTTTCATTTGTGATTTATGCAACATTTACTATCACAATGAATTTTTATTAAGATAATTTTCAGTAGTGTATTGTTTCTTTAAATTTCAATTAGCTAACTTTTTCTAAATTTAATCAGATTCCTTTTCTTGTTTAATGAAACATCCCTCATACTAATTCCACTCAAATTCCATAGAAATGTTGATGTATATGCTAATTGTGTTTAATTGGTGTGTTTCGAATTATAACGTCTTTGAATGATTAAAATTGAACTAATAATATCGGAAAATTATATTTCAATACTCATAAGACATGCATAAAAGATTTATCACGTAAGCAATAGTTTATGTTTAAAATAATCCACGATGAATTATCTATCAGTTTGCACAGTTAAATAATTCAGAGTGAATTTTATGAATATCTCGAATTATGTGTTATAAAAAATTAGCTCTTTAGTTTTAACTTATGTCCTTACTTTCAAAATTTTGAATAAAACGTTTTATCTTTATTAGCAAACATATAAAGATTTTTAGACCCCCTTCCCAAAGGATGTTTCTTTTGATAGCATAAAAACCAAAGAAATAATTTCATTGAATTAAAATTTTAAGCTACAAATGGAAAATCTTAAGCAAAAAATTGAAATTGAAAAAAGTAAAAAAAAATATAATGAATAGAAATAGAAATACTCTTCACCTTTCATTATTACTTAATGCATAAACATAATAAAAGAAGAATTCCAAAAATATTAAACGATCAAAATCGGCTTAGTGAAAGTTAAGTAGTATCGGAAAAATGAAATAAAAAAAACATGAAAATAGCTGACTTTCGAAATTTAGAAAATACCCTGCCAAAATAGAAAATGCCCAGTTATTGAATCTAGGGGAAAACTGAACATTTTCTTTAGAAAGAACACGAAAATAAAAAAAAGAATAATTCTTTGAAGAATTGCGCGCATAAAGCTAATCTAAACAATGTATGGAGATAAGATCTTTAATACTTTTAACGGAGAAAATATTTCTTGACAAAACAGATTATCCAAAACCAAAATTCCTTGACTTTATCTTTAAAATGTCTTTCAAAAATCAATATATGCTCTTAAAATTTCCTCCATTTACTTCTCTCAATTATTCTGCTTTTAGTTAAACGATGAAAGAAAAAAAATAAAAAATCCATAGATCGCCAATTTTGGCATACAAAAAAAATTGCTTCTGGCATTTTAAAATCTAATGTTACCTCAACAGGCACTACTAATTTTTTCCCCTTCTCTCTAATTTTTTCCTCTTCTTATCCACGGTAGGAAAATATCGAAAAACAATTTCTTGTTGCCGTATTATAATCTTTTTTTTTTTCTCTCTCATCTCTTTTGTAACCACAGAAAACTGTTAAAACAGCTTGCGTTTAAAGAGGCATGTAATATTTTATGCAAAGAAATATTGTATTGGAACTCGATATATAAGAAGGGTGGGGGGTTGGGCTCACCAATTCTCTCCTGTCAGTTTTGAACTCATTTGGGGGTGCAGAATAAATGTCGGACTCACGTTTTAAAACTCATTTTCCATCCGCGGAGATTTCGATTTTAGATTTTTCTTCCACCAAGCTCTTCTTTGGAAGCAAGAAAAAAAAATAAATAAAATATAAGTTTTTATCTTAATTTTTGCTTTCTTTTTTTCCATCGGGTTTCCTCCTCTGCTTTTGTTGTCCAATGCCATTTTGTCGCGGATCAACAAGGCTCGAGAAGTTATAGAGAATCACCATTGTGGGTCTTTGAACAGTGACATCTAATCGTTAGGAGGGATGTTTCGCTTATTTTCTGACGTCAAAATGAGACAATATTTTTTAACGAAAATAAGAAGTGGTGGTTTAATCGTCGATGGCATCGTTAAAAGTTACTTTCAGTGGGTAAGTGATACATAAAAATAATAAGCTCGATAAATAGAAGGAGCACCTTAATTAAATATTTTTTTTTTACTTTTCTAATATAAATTATAAAAATTATTGGAAATATTAGTGTGTGGCATCTTGATTTATCTCCACATTTTAGAATTTTCAAAGTTCAAAAATAACATATTTGAAAAACATATAACATATTTGAAAAAAAAATATAACATATTTGAAAATAACACATTTAAAAGTCTATCTACCTGTCTGTGAGTAAATATTTGAAAATAACACATTTGAAAGTCTATCTACCTGTCTGTGAGTAAATATTTGAAAATAACACATTTGAAATTCTATCTACCTGTCTGTGAGTAAATATTTGAAAATAACATATTTGAAAGTCTATCTACCTGTCTGTGAGTAAAGTAGTCCAAGACCTTGATCTCTATTCATAATTTCTAAATTTCTATCTAAAGCTGAATGAAATTAAGAGTGACTTTGTCCTTCTGACATCACAAATATAAATTAACACAATAACTATAAATCAAAAATAGCTAGATGCTTAAAATATGATGCAGAAATTTAATACGTAAAATATAAATCCAAATCAAATTTGGAATCTGACTCAACAAAGGATTGATCCCTATCAGTCTGTACTTTCACGGGCAAGGTAACGTGATAATTCAAAACCTTAGTAACTGAAAAAGAATACAAGAAATTTGGAACATGATCTTGTAATTACAATAACAGTATTGTGCCAGAATTTATTTTTATAGATATGGAAAAAATCAAAAATATTCAATCATATTTTGTATTTTTTCACTAACCGCATCCTAACGATGGACTTTAAAAGTTCAAACTCTTAAAGGATATCTAACTTTTATTGGCACTAAAGTGTGGTTATTACTGCATTTACACAAGTGAGAAAGGTCTGTGGAACTACCACAAAATTTGGGTCCAATACTACCGCTAATTTGACTCATTTTACAACATTTACCTTATTTATATTATTAATAGAATGCCTTTAGTTACTTCAAAAATTATGTAAAATTGATTATAATTAAAGCCACACTTTCAAAAATCGATCATTTTAAAACTACTGGTCAAAATGACTTAGCATGAACAATCGTGAGACAACTGAATTTTGTCCGGCGAAGAGGAAAAAATAGTTTCAAAATATTCCGATAGAAGACGCTGTCAGAACTCACATTGTGTTGGGATATTCGAATTACTTATAGACATGACTGCCTTAAAAATGCAGAGCACCAGATTTTTGCATGAAAGCCCTCATGACTATGAAGAATCACGCTCTGGTCTTGAAGTTGTTTCATAAAAATGATGACTGTACACTTAAGCTATCAGGAAGTTTTGAAAATTAAAATCCGTAAAATCGAGTCCAATAACTATAAATGATCTGTGGAAAATGATTGCTAGATTTGAAGAAATCTGTTAATTTTCCTTGAAATGGGGTAGAGAAAAGAACCCATTTTCTGCTAAGGCAGTTGAAGTGACAACAGCATTAAAAGAACAGGCTAACAGTGATGCTGGAATCAGCAGTGCACGGGGAGTTGGTCGAATGCTGGGTATACCGATCAACACAATGCTTAAAATCCTTCGGAATTTCTTGCGCTCTTATCCGTACAAGATAATCATGCACACCAATTTCTAACTGCTGACCTGGAAGCACGGAAATCTTTTACGCTGTGATTTCTTTTCCGGATAAAAGTAAACAAATGATAGTCATAAAATATTCTAGGTTCTGACTAAGCCCACTTTCATTTGCATGGTTCTGTAAATAAACAAATAAAAGAAAAGGTGACCAGAATCTGGATAAGAGAACCCTCTCCAGCTGCAGCCAGTCTGAAATATAGGATATAGGTGTGGTGCGAAATAACGGCAGCGTTTATCGTTGGTCCGTTTTCCTTCTAGAAGATCATACCTACGTGTTCCGTTACCTGTGCCGTTACTGGCAAACGGTATGAAGGACTTTTGCATAACTATGTCCCTCTGGTTCCTTCTCACAATATCTATGCAAAATGGTGCTCCTCCACACATTACTACTCCCGTGAAGCAATTGATTGCTAATTTCGGAAATGATAGGATCATAAGCTATCTTTTCCCAAAAACGTGGTAAGCACGTCTCCCCGGCTTAAATCCGTGCGATTTCTGGCTTCAAGAGTATTTGAAGAATGTTATTTACAGTGGTTGGAATGAGAATCTATTGTATCTGTACAGACATCCTCTGAACTTTTGTGGACCATGCCATTTTGCGCTTTCAATGTATAGTGCAATATATAGTTATACAATATATAGTTATTACATAGTGGCAAAGCAAGGTGGAGGGCATATAAAACAACTTATGCCTCAACCACTCATCAGTAAGATGTCACTATTTTTTATTTGTCATTATCAATATTATTGCTATTAATATGCACTTTTCTCTTATCGCTAATATTTTTTTAATAAACATCTGAGCTCTATAGATTCCATTTGTCTAATAATAGTCCTGTATTTAAAGATCCTTTTGGTCATTTATATTACAGTGCCATCTATTGGCACTTTTTAGGACTGTTATTTTCTTTCGCCAAGCAAAATACTGAGACCCAAAACTGTTCCTTCACAATTTTTCTGCAAAAATATCAAGTCATTCTGACCAGTAATTTTAAAATTATCCGTTTTTGAACACTTAACTTTAATTATAATATATATAATAAACTCTTAACTTTAATTATGATGTATATAAATATTATATTTTATATACATCATAGTATATAAATATTATATTTTATTTTAAGTATTTTGCATCAATTTTGAAACACTTTGCTGATTGAAGAGTACATAAATCCAAAATATCGCTTTGGATTTGAAAGTAAACGGGGAGCATTTTGAATGTTTTGTCATAATCGAAAACGTGCCGAATTGTATTTGTACATCACTATTTCCCTGTTAAAATTTCTTAAATCTGTATAGCTGACTTACAAAGAAGGAGTTACAATTTATTTCCGAATTGAAAATAATATTGCATGGTGCAATACCTGGTGATACAAAGCTTGAGATCCTGTGTTTAATGAATTTTTGTCAAAAATTTAGGAATATTAGTAGAACTATAAAAAATATATTATTGTAATGTGAATCCTATGATCTCTTCTCCAGTTTAATTCGGAGGTGGGGTGAGGTATTACTGTTACTTATTCAATGATATTTGTAATTGTTTCATAATAATCATAAAATCTTATATCTAATTGATTTATTTGTGATTAGAAGAAATTTTTGGCCTACAAAGTCTCTATACTTTCTTTAAATATTATATTATTTAAAAAAAGTAGTTGACTTTAAAGGTTTTTAGAGAAATTTCAAATATCTCTCTAGTATAAATGGCAATTTGGAAGCAAATTTTATTTTCTTAATTATGTTAGTCGTTTTTAAAAGTAGACAAAATTAAAATTGTTATCGTAAAAATAAATTTTTGATGGCAATATAAAACTCAAATACTACTTATTGCCAGATTTTATATCAGTATAAACATACAGTAAAGTTTTCCAAACAATTATAGTGTATATTCAAAATAAATATTCGTGTTAAATTTTGATCTTAGCAATATATCTTAATACAATTTTTTAAAAATTTAACTAAGAAAAAGAAAAAAAACCTTAGTAAGAAAATTAATTGAAATTTCTTTTTGAGAGTTAGAAAATTGAATTAAAACTATTAAAAGTTTTTAAAATATTCATATACACTCTGTGAAATCCATTATTTTGACATTTAAGCATTTCAACAATAGTTTAACAAAATGTAATTAAATTTTTTTTCTTTTAGATGTTCAAAGAAAATAACCTAATTGTTTTAAAGGGAGTTTTATAAGCTGTAAAGGAAGTAGCTCCCTTTGAAAAAATAAGGAAATTTGGAAGAGAATGCACACAAAATTTAACATGCAGATGTACAGAAGCACCACATGCTCAGTAAGATGAAAAAAATTCCAATTTTTTTAAAATTTAGAAATTGATTAAAGCATTTTGCTGATTAATTGCAGATAATTATAATTTCCTCTTTAACGGAATGAGAGAAATCATTGCTAATTATTTGATTTTATTTAAAAACCATAATGAATTCTGCTGTTAGTAGGTCTTGCGGGATATTTAAACTACATAGTTTCTATGCATATACATATTTTCACATTATCATCTTGTAGACCTTTAAATGAAAAAAAACCTCTTTAGATAAGGAAACAAAATCATTACAGTACAAAATTAAAAAAAGTTCCTAATTAAGGCAACTAAATTATCATAAAATATTATCCGATTAAATTATTGGTCTCTTATTTTACTACCCCTTTTATCACAAAAAAAGAAATTAATTTCTTTAAACTAATCCAAAATACTCTTTCGCTTTGTATATACGCACACATAGTGTGTGTATGTTAGCAAATGAAATTTTTAAGCAAACCCGAAGAAAGGGAAGACACTTTTGAAATTTAAACTTTGCTTTTATTTCATCCCGTGAGGCATAATTTATGTAAAAGCAGAAGCAATGAGACACATCAATGCAGAACGGCACAAGAAAGAAAAGACAAAAGAAATAATGAAATATTTATCCCCGTGATTATATAATGAGAGATTTTGATAGTGATTTAATTGCACGGGACGATTTAGATAAGGGAATTATAGGGATCTTCTAAAAAATGTATTAGAGCGACAAATTTTGATTACTTTACAGGGAGTTTTATAAGCTGTAAAGGAAGTAACTCCCTTTGGAAAATTGAGGAAATTCTGAAGAGAATGCACAAAAAATTGTGTGTGTGTGTGTGTGTGTGTGTGTGTGTGCATTTCTTGATATCACCTTATAAAAATAAAAATATTTTATTTGTATATTTCTCTGCATAATTTGATGAATAAAACCATATCAGCAAACCATAGTAAAAACGGAAAAATCTTCCTTTGAAAACATGACTTACCTCATTATAATTTGTTCCTTTGATACTTGTTTCAGACGTCAGAAAGAAAACAACTTTTCTAGAGCCGTAACAATAATGCTATTTTTATTTTAGGGTCTCTCTTTTCCATTCGCCTTGTCTGTTTCTCTTTTTCTTTATCCTCTCGTATATGTAATAAAAAGTTGATGAACAACAGCTCCTCATATAAGCGATGTAGGCAGAAAATAATCAACCATTGGCAAAATGTTCGCGTTCGAAAATATGTTTTGGTGATCATATGCGCCAAAAGTGAAATGAATAATAAAATCTAAAACATTTTGATTTAATAATAGCAAGAGTAGAATCATAACTTTTTTCTTATAACTGCTACTACTAAGATTAAGATTCAAGTATGTGAATCTTCGAGTCTTTTGTGCAATAAAGATCATTATTTTCCATTTAAGAAATTCACAGAATGTGTTTACTTGCTGTAATGGAATTGAAGCACACTAACAAATTATGATTTTTATTTTAGTTCTATTTGTTCAAAAAATTTTCCTTAAGTGATGACAGTTCTGGCAATCTAAAATTTTCAGCTTTGAACATCCTTAAACTCTAGTTGAAATGTTAGCGTAGTGCATTAATCAATTTATAAATATTTTGAACAAACAATTTTTGATTTAGTACTGTTTCTTTTTTTCTGATTATAGGATGCAGAGTAAATTACTGCTTAATACTGAAATGTAAATTTCAAAAATGTTGACATTTTTGCCTTTTTTTATACAAAATGTAAATAAAGTATAGTAATAATAAAGAATTCGAACTCGATCATATTTTGAATCTCCACGTTTGAAATGGTATAAAAAATTCCTTTTTGGTCTATTTGGGATCACGATAATTCAAAACCATTTACAGTTAGACGGTCAAAATTTGGTATATGGTGTTAAGATCTAACTATTAAATATCAAACAATTTTTGAGAAAATTACACTAGCAGGAAGTGTTTCTGTCTTGTTAAAATATAAGTGAACTCATTATAACTTACGACGATGAGGGATTCTAAATCCTAAAAAAACCATACTGGACCAAATATGGCGGAGGCTAAAATTGTTTGGATTTGTTTCTCAGTCTCTGCTAACAATTCTTTTTTTTTCATTATTATTATTGTTCTTTCATTTGTAGTCTGCTTATTTTTATCAATAATTTCATCTGCTTTCACCAACAATCGAGCTGTCGCAATTATTCTTTCTTAGAAGGGGATGAACAGATTTTGCTATCTGATAGGGAATCGATTTTATATTGCTCATTTATTTTTCCACCTTTTTTCCCTTTTTCCGCCCTTGATGTCATTTACTTATTTTTCTTTCTGTTTCGTTGCAACAAAATCAAAAGAAAGAACAGGGTTGAAAATTTCACGAAGTATTTTTTATTAAGTAAAAGAGTTTCTCTAATGTAAAACGGAAAGTAATTGTGACATTTTACAAATAAAGAGTCGGTTTGTATAGTTTGGTTAATTGATTTCTAAAGATGTGCATTTTCGATTGTTTTTTTTGTTGTTGTTGAAATGCATTATTTATAAACAATTTCGAATAAAAGTATTTTTTATAAAATGCGATCGATAGAATAAATAATGAACTCATCCAAAAGTAATTTTCCACTTTTTAATTTTAATTTTTTTATTTGACAGTTGTGCTAACTATTAACATTAATTAGAGCTGTATTCCATTAAAAATCCCAAACTGAGAGCTGAGAAACAATTTTTATAATCCGTGTATTATATTTGAGTACACGCCAGTATAAATTAAAATATAGTTTAAATTTATGACAATGAATATGAAAAAAATCCTGATATAATAAATTTGGGAATCAAAGTAGTCAAATACAAACGACCTTTTGGAATCAAACACAAACTTATTTTTTAAAATATTCTCCCATCATAAGAGAAACTGTAAATAAATTATACATTTATATAAATTCGAAATTTCAATATAGAATTCTAATCGAATTTACTGGGATCTTTTTCTATATTATCATCTTTCGGGGAAAGAGTTTTTACAATTGGATACTTGAATCCAATTCCTGCTATGGGTTCATAAAACTTAAATAACAGTATTCATGAAATTTTTTCAAAAATTTGAAATTTTTTCAGGAAACAGATAATTATTGAAGTTATTACAAAAAGGAAAAACAAACGATAAAAATCTTTTTTTATTTATTTCTTACATTTCTCTATGGACGTAATCTGTTGCAGATCATGCCAAAATTCTTCTTGCTTTTGCAGCGAAAAAATTTCATCTTTTAAAACATATATTTTTAAAAATAACTTTTTTGTAGTCTTTTGCCTTAAGTCATTATGAGTGTGTTTGTAAGAATTACTTAAACATATTCATTCGGATAATCTGTAGCTGAGAATGAGTCACCATTTGGTGATTAATTATTTATCATAAATTCTAATTTTTAAGGAAGATTTAGCACTTACAATGCTCAAAAAAATACAGAATATTCCTTAAGCCTTTTCTGAATATGTGTCAACCAATCCCTTACCCCGGCTAGAGCAAGTGGTTGTCGCATTCTGCAGAAAAATGGGAGAAAAATTTAGCGAAAGAAACTTAGATTTAGAATAGCAGAATTAAGCTTAAAAATAATTAAGATTAGAATATTTTAGCTTGATAAAAATAGTTTCTATAACATTATAATTTAAGAACAAACTTCCGGGCGAATAATTTCCATAGCTTTCAAAGGAAACTTTAAAATGATTTTAAATAAATTTCCGATGAATGCCCAACTATTTATATACAGATTCCTACAAATCCCATAAAATTATCACGAATAGATCCCTTAAAATTTCTTAAATATAAATCTTAAAACAAATGAAAGATAGAAGACAAATTTAAAAAAAAATAATTTATGTTAAATGTTAACTTTATTCGACAAAACATCAACTCTATCACAATTATATACGTACAATTCAACATTATATCATCCTTACCACACATAACGAGTGAATACTTCCAGACTTTTAACAATCCAAACCAGCTTATTTTGAATCAAAGTAACCTTGTCCAATTTCTCAATTTAATTACATATGGATGCACGCCTTGGCATGCACTGGATCTGTATTATGATTAGTTATATGCGTATTTCTGCTGTTCTAACAAATTCCACTAGTAGAATGGAGCAAAATAACTTCTCCTTTCTAGCTGGAAAGGTAAGGAATACATATTGCAGTGGAACAGATAATTAGGAGAAGGTAGAACCCCCACTACTCCATCCCACATTTCCACTTCCGGTTTCTCTCCAATTATTTTTAATTTAAGCTCCCCCGTCTGAAAACGTGCCTAATTGAAGCCCTCTTGGTTCTGATCTCACGGCTTTGCATAGGTTTCGCCAATCTTTCCACCATTTTAAGTAGCAAGATTTGATGGAGGAGTGGATCTAAAGGATGCGGTGTTCTTTTCAACTTGTTATTATGATGTTGAAGTTATTTTGGGAACAAGATAATCGAATACCAGCAAAGTAATGTGAAGTAAACATGTTTTGTATGACGATGTTTATATGGTAAAAGTTCTTTATGCTGATAAATGGAGGGGTTAACCATTCTTTCAAACCTTTTGTCTCAGATAAACAACTTTATGCCTATTAGTGGAGTAATTTAGGATAGAGTTAGTTAAAAACATTTCATTAAATAATTCTAAGAAGCGTTTTTTTAAGTTAAATATTTTTTCATTCACAAATAATTCGCTGACAAATAATCGATTTGCAAATATTTTTAACACATTATTATGTTTAAAACATATTATAAGGAAAATATTTCATGTATGCCGCAGAAGTAAATGCTCTTTCCCACGTATTTTTCACATAAATTTATTTATCTGGAAGCTCAAGCTGTCTAGAATAGAGATAACTAATTATACTGCATTATATATCTGAAAGAAACATGTTTCTTCCGGAAATATTACTGCGGAGAAAACTGTTTTCGTTTATGAGAATAATTTATGTGCGTGCGTGCTATGTGTATGTATACATTAGCAGAAGGCATTAATGTAAAAAATAAGAAACTAAAGGAACAAATTCATTTAGACGCACAGATTAAAAAATTGAACTTATTACTCTAATTAATTGATAAAAACTCATAATTTCTTAACTATGCCTACCAATTTTTCGGCTCAAATTATTTCGTGTCATGAAATAGCTCTCAAAAAGTTTTGTTGATTTTTAGAGAAATTTTCAATCTGTTTAAGTTTTTTAAAATGGCTTTAACAGTGTAAAAGGCATCATAAAATCTATAGGTTATATCTTGGGAACTATTAAATACTTCTACAATTATTTTTTACCTTAAAAGGTCCTAATTTCATGCGAAAACTCATGATGTAAAATCACTAAATGGAAAGATAGTTTTTTGCTGTTTTTTGAGTATGACTGTGCGAAACGAATCAATCTAGTTAAATCTTCACACAAAAGTGCAACTCAGATAATAAACCATCGAATTCATATAAGTTATAATTTCATATCTAATTGTTTTTGAAATGTGTACGAAAACTACAAAATTCCAACTGTCAAACGGTAATGCCTTGATACGCCTACTTATTGAGCTATTAAATATTATTTTGTTATTTTTACGATTGGTATACTCGCTCGGAAACATGAGTTTTAATTGAAATTATAAAATCGCCATCGAATACTTTCTATATCTGACGGTTTTAATATGAAATGGAGTTCTCTATCTTTAAAAAAAATAAGTGCGTTTAATCAGTTGATTTTAAAATATAAAATATTAAGAAATATTTTTATTAGAAGAAAGGATGTTATAGTTATATTTATTTTAAATCTTATTATATTCAGTTTTTTATTGATATTTAATTATCAACGAATGGTTGAAAAAGTAATGTAAATTTATGTTGCTTTAAAAACATAAATTCTAAGCAGCAAACTACACAATAATGTTTCAAATTTAAGCAACAACCTATATGATTGATACTTAAATTTGAAAGTTTTTAGATACCCTTTGACATAAGGAATTCAAAATAGATTGAGTAAATAACAGTAAAAAAATATTTTTTTTCATATAATAATATTTTATATTTATATTGAACTTATTTTATTTGATTTTATAAATATTTTTTTTGAAATATACTTTTTTGATTCCCCTCTAGAATATCTATGGCTTAAATTAATTTCAATTTTTCTCTCCTAGCAATAAATCGACGTTTTGAAATGGACTATATTTTTTATAGCTTCAGCTTATAAATTTGTCTCAGAGATATCAAATTCTATATATATCAAATCCGCTGGTGCCTATCTAGTTATATGGGAATTTCTCATTCTGGCATCACTATATTGGATTTTTTAATGTATTATTCTCTGAATTGTCTTTCTTTTTACTTCAGGGACGTTGAAAACGGGTTTATGAAGATTCCGAAAATTCAGGAAATAATTTTATTTAAAGATTAAAATGCTTTCTTTAGTAAGAAAATGAGAAAATAAAGAATAAAAAATAATTTTAGTGAAATAAAAGAACAGTTAATTCATTGTGAATTATTTCATCACAACGTTAATATCCCCTCTTCATTTATTTCAACCCCATTATATTTATTTGAATTTTTCTTTCGGTAATTAATTTGTATTTATAAAATTTATCATCAAAAACTTATTTATTTTATTTATCTGGTTAAATTGCTGTATGTTTAAGATAATTATATAATAAAAGTGTTTAAGATAATGACTCTTTAAGATAATTATATAATATAATTATCATTAAAATATGCTTCCTATTGAATAAATTTCTTATAAAAATAAAAATATTTTTTACCTCTGAAAAGAAATACTCAAATTAAAGGCCTTTTAAATTCATTGATTTATAATGCAATCACACGAATTGATTTATTACCAAGTAACATTTCACCTAAAAACACTGCAACTAAGTCAACATTCGCAATAAAAGAAGTTCTGAACATTACTAAAATGGATAAGGTGAATTCAACAATAGAAACAAGGATTCTAAATTATTTGTAAAAATTAATATTCAAATGTATAATAAGAAAAAAAAATCCATTAATTTAGATTTAAAAAGGAATGTGCCTTTTAAAGATCAGTCTGATTCAAGTCTGGTTAATTTTTTGGTACGAAATTCAAATTTGCTCTTTTAAATAAAACGAAATGAAAATATTTTCTTTTTGTTGTTGAGACTTATGATACATTTACCAGCCCTCTGAAAGTTTATCTTCCAGCGATATAAGCCAAGAGAGTGCCTCTTTATTTTTCAATAGCGCCAACTAGTGCCTATAGTAAGACTTCGCGATTCACAACTCTTTTTTTAAAGGTCGAACTTTATTCGTGCATTTCAATCACTATTCCGTAGATCGTAATTTAGACCTGAATAAGAGAACGATCACCACTTACACAGCGCACGAATGGTTTTACTCTCGGCATGGAGGACTTTGTGACCATGACGTATTTATGCGTTCCTAGTCACCACACGCATGGGGAGTCTGTGGGCAGTGATGCTCGAATTCACAACCAAAAGGATGCGAATACAACGCCCTACGAACCAGATTATTCCAACCTCTTTAGCGTTTTTTTTTTTTTTTTTTTTGTAATCTGATATTTATGTAATATACATTTCTTAGTGAATTAACTCTTTTTAGGCGTAATTTTGAGTGAACCAAATTTATTATATCTCGGGAACTATTGCAAATTTTTGAAGGAAATTTAGTCTCTCTCTTTATATATATAGATATATATATATATAGATAGATAGATAGAGAGAGAGAGAGAGAGTATCAAGCATACCAAATCTATTATTTAATAACTCTTGTATTTTATTATAGGAATTACTTCTATTTATGAAAATTTAATAGCGATAATATTAAGCTAACATCATTTATAAACTTGGTTAATTAGTTTTCTTATCTTAATAAACCTGCTCCTTTAAGCGATTTCGATCGATACCTGATTTGTAAAAACGCAATAATATCAGAAATACCCAGTTTATTTGTTGTTGACTGTAAAAAATATTCCTGTTAGAGAAGGGTTTCTTTTTATTCCATGTAGTTTCCACAATGTCTTAATTTTGCTTTATTGTTCTTTCTACTTATAAACTGAGTAAGATGATAAGCGTATTTTATTCCTTTGCTTTCAAAAGGGAGGAAAATTATTTGATTGATTATTTGGAGCAATAAAGCAAAATAGTATTATAAAATATTAAAGAGTGTGCTAATTTTTTTCAAATTTCTTTTTAAAGAAATTCGAGATGTAATTCGGTATATTAATAACACATACTTTATAATACATTTTAACTTTAATTAATCAAAATCACTATATTGAGTCACCCATTTCTACACTTCAAAATACTTATATGTGTAGCAAATGGGGTATTAATAAATCAAATATACTTGTAGAGACTTTATAAAACGCATACATTCTTCTTTATTATTAGTAGACTTGGAAATAAAATGGATATTTTGACTAATTTAACTGGAGTTCATTTCGGATGTGCGATCTCTGGGGCAGTTACCAAATCTCCTACCTGAAAATACGAAGAAGCTTATATTCCCATCATTAGCTTCCCTCCAATCTGCAAACGAATAAGTTTGCAGGGCAAGCATTTAGCCATCTGTCCTCTATGGATGTAAATCCATATAGGTAAAAACGTTATAACGTATCCATATCCTTATCCTTATACGTAAAAAACGTCATAACGTATCCTTATCCATATACATATATATAAAAAAACGTTATAACGTATCTTTTTTCATATCCATATATGTAAAAAAATCTTTTATAACGTATTTTAATGTACAATAAAACACATTCTCATTTATTATTAGTATGTATAGAAATAAAACGGACGCTCTGACTAATTTATCTGTAGTTTATTTCGGATGTGCGATCTCTAGGGAGGTTACCAAATCTCATACCTGAAAATACGGAGAATCCCATCCCATTCCCATCATTATCTTCCATCCAATCTGCAAATACTCGAATACAGTTTCCAGGGCGAGCATTTACCCATATTCTCACTATGCATGTAAATCCATATAAGTAACCCATATACGTAAAAACGTTATATCGTATCCATACCCATATCCTTATACGTAAAAAACGTTATAACGTATCCATATCCATATACGTAGAAAACGTTATAACGTATCCTTATACATATTCATATACGTAAAAAAACATTATAACGTATGATAAAACGCATTCTCTTTGATTATTAGTAGACATAGAAATAAAACGGATTCTCTGACTAATTTATCAGGAGTTTATTTCGGATGTGCGATCTCTAGGGCAGTTACGAAATCTCCTACCTGAAAATACGAAGAAGCTTATATTCCCATCATTAGCTTCCGTCCAATCTGCAAACCAATAAGTTTGCAGGGCGAGCATTTACCCATCTTCCCTCTATGGATGTAAATCCATATACGTAAAAATGTTATAACGTTTCCATATCCATATACTTAAAAAAATCTTATAACGTATTTTAACGTATAATAAAACACATTCTCATTTATTATTAGTATATATAAAAATAAAATGGCTACTCTGACTAATTTATCTGGAATGTATTTCGAATGTGCGATTTCTGGGCAGTTACAAAATCTCCTACCTGAAAATACGAATAAACGTAAATTCCCATCATTATTTTCCATCCAATCGGAAAACACTTGAATACAGTTTCCTGGGCGAGCATTTACCCATTTTTCGTCTATGGATGTAAGTCCATATACGTAAAAACGTTATAACGTATCCATATCCATATCTTTATACGTAAAAAACGTCATAACGTATTCATATCCATATACATAAAAAACGTTATAACGTATCCTTTTCCATATCCATATACGTAAAAAATCTTATAACGCATTTTAACGTATAATAACACATTCTCTTTTATCACTAGTAGAGATAGAAATAAAACGGATAATCTGACTTATTTATCTGGAGTTTATTTCGGATGTGCGATCTCTGGTACAGTTACCAAATCTCCTACCTGAAAATAAGAAGAAGCGCACTTTCCCATCATTAGCTTCCCTCCAATCTGCAAACAATTGAATACAGTTTCCAGGGCGAGCATTTGCCCATCTTCCCTCTATGGATATAAATTTATATAGGTAATCCATATAGTAAAAATGTTATAACGTATCCTTATTCATATCCTTATACGTAAAAAACGTTATAACATATCCTTATCCATATCCATATGCGTAGAAAACGTTATAACGTATCCTTTTCCATATTCATATACGTAAAAAAAACATTATAGCGTATGATAAAACGCATTCTCTTTGATTATTAGTAGAGATAGAAATAAAACGGATTCTCTGACTAATTTATCAGGAGTTTATTTCCGAAGTGCGATCTCTGGATCAGTTACGAAATCTCCTACCTGAAAATACGAAGAAGCTTATATTCCCATCATTAGCTTCCGTCCAATCTGCAAACACTTGAATACAGTTTCCAGGGAGAGCATTTGCCCATCTTCCCTCTATGGATATAAATCCATCTGCTGGCGTGTCCGAAGCCATAATTAGTTGAGGGATAACTGCAGGAAAAGGGTCTGCCACGCTAATGACTGCACGTCCGTCCCGAAGTGAGGAACTGTAAAATTGAATTGCAGTTAAACTTGGCACCGGGGTAATGGACAGCAGCTTCGGTATTTACTGCTAATTGTGGAGTCTGTCGCAGTTCTCGGAGATGACGAACTGCTGAGTTCCGGGAGGTTGCTAATATATGCATTAGTCGGGGAAAGATGATACAATGTTGCGCTTGTTATATTGAAATTTCGGTTTGTGGAAGGATGTGAAAATGATGTAAAAATGAAATTTGTGTTCTACGAATTCTGAATGCAAAGTTTAAAGTAAACACGGTATTTACGAACATAATAGCAATAATTTTTAATTTTTTTAAATATACGATGATAAAAAAAGTGGTTGTAGTTTCCTATGGGATAACTATTTTTGCAATAGCTCTCATGAAAAGATTTTGGAAAAATTTCTTTAATTATCCTTAGAACCCAAAATTCCCTTTGATTCAAAAGTACTATTGCAGTAGAACTACAG
>JAOUZG010032859.1:10190603-10230128 GCA_026289955.1 Argiope argentata | reverse complement strand
CACTGAAGTGACAAAAGTCATGGGATAGCAATGTGCAAATATACAGATGGCAGTAGCATCGCAGCGAAAAAGTATAAATGCACAGTTCATTTTCCAGAGCTTTCATTTGTATTCATGTGAACAGGTTTTTCGTGATTTATGGCGGCACGACGAGAACTAACAGACTTTGAACGTGGAATGTTAGTTGGAGTTAGACGCATTGGTCATTCCATTGCGGATATCGTTAGTGAATTCAACATTCCGAGATCCGCAGTATCAAGAGTGGGCCGAGAGTATGAAATTTTAGGCATCCCATCCCATCATGGACAGCACAGTGGACGACCACCTGCACTTAACGACCGAGACCGCCGACGTCTGTGTAGAATGATCAATGTTAATAGACATGCAACATTTCGTCAAATAACTGCAGGAATCAATGTGGGACGTACGAGGGACGTGTCCGATAGGACTGTGCGGCGAAATTTGTCCTCCTTGGGCTATGACAGCAGAAGACCGACTCGAGTTTCTTTACTGACAGCACAACATCGCCTGCAGTGACTCTCCTGGGCTCTTGAGCATATCGACTGGTCCCTAGACCAGTGGAAAACCGTGGTGTGGTCAGATGAGTCACGATTTCAGTTGTTACGAGCTGATGGTAGAGTTCGAGTGTGGCGCAGAACCCACGAAGCCATGGACCCAAACTGTCAGCAAGGCACGTTCAGGCTGGTGGGGGCTGCAAAATGGTGTGGGCTGTTTTTACATGGCATTGACTCGGTCCTCTGGTGCAACTGAACCGATCATTGACTGGAAATGGTTATGTTCAGCTGCTTTCAGATCCCTTGCAGCCATTCATGGACTTCACGTACCCACACAACGATGGAATTTTTATGGATGACAGGGCGCCATGTTACCGGGCCAAAACTGCTCGCGATTGGTTTGAAGAACATTCCGGACAATTCCAGAGCATGATCTGGCCACCTAGATCACCCGATAGGAATCCCATCGAGCATTTATGGGACATCATCGAAAGGTCCGTTCGTGCCCAAACTCTTGCACCATCCACACTTTCACAATTATGGACGTCTGTACAGACAGCATGGCTCAATATTCCTGCAGAGGACTTCGCACGACTTGTGGACTCCATGACACGTCGAGTTGTTGCACTTCACCGGGCAAAAGGAGGACCGACACGATATTAACAATCATCCCATGACTCTTGTCACATCAGTGTGTGTGTATATATGTATATATATATAAACATTTGGATGAGTTCGAAAATTATCCCTTTTGCTCTACAATGATACAATGATATGCATAATTGTGCTGCAACTTTTCACCAGAATCAAAAGATAAAAATGAAAGGTACAAAGAACATTATAACTGACTACTACAGAAATCTACTCATTGTTTTTCGCTGATGCAACAGTAGCTACTTAATACCTTGTTCTCCCTAGTATTTTCTATTATCTATGGAGAAAATTTCTTGCTATTCTCCCACAGGATCAACAGTTTGAATATTTTGTGTTTTCATTAAAGAAGAGTGCCTTAAATAACTTTTTAACTGTCTATATTTCTCTAATCATAACAAAAAGTAATTAAGATGAAAACTTTTTAAAAATATTTTAATTGAAATGTATCGGTCAAAAGGTTTAGAAGTTATATATATATATATATATATATATACATGAACATTTAAATTTTAGGTCAAAAATATATTTTTAAAATATTTTAATTAAAAAAATTATAGAAAAAAAGCTAAATTTTGGAAATTATAAGCTCATACTTATTACAACGTTCAAAAGGTTGCTAAACTTATTTTATTATGAAATGCATGAGTTTAAAAAATGAAATGCTAAACTTATTTTATTATGAATGTTATGAATGTTATTATGAATGTTATTTTATTATGAAATGCATGAGTGCAAATAAAACTAATTCCTTTCTTTTTTCATTTTTTTCTGTATCTGTATCATTGCACGTCTGCTGGAATCGAGGATTATTCCTCCTGAAATTGACTTTCTACAAAGGTAAAAGTGATATATCCAAGGTATTTAATGTTTTTTTTTCTGCAAATTGAATACCAAATTAACTTTCGAATTGTCCAATTATAATCCATGTCTCAACACCCACTAGTAGGTTTTCATTTCTAAAGTAACTCATGCATTGTAAGAATCAGAATTGGATAAAATACGTTTTGATTAGTCATTCACATGATACTTTCCTTAAATACTAAACTTTTTTATATTTGGGGAAATATAAAAAACCTTATATAGTTTATTGTACTAAAAAATATAGATAAAATCAGTTTATATATATCTATTTTCACCTTTGATTGTCACTTGGCAGAATGTTTTTCAACAATATACACTTGTACTTAGCCATTCTTTAAATACATCCACTTGTAGTTAACAATCCTTTATCAATATCCACTTGTAGTTAACATTATTTAACAATATCCATTTGTAGTTAACCAGCCTTAACAATTCAACTAATTTTGAAAGTACGCAAAGTGCACATGTTTCTGAAATTAACATAAGGGAATTTCCTGAAAAACGTTGTGTATATAATAAAAATTGTTTGTGTATAATAGAAATACAAACAAAAACTGTTTATAAATATTTATTTTCACCTTTGATTATCGCCTGGCAGAATATTTATCAACAATATCCACTTGTCTTAACCATTCTTTAAAATTATCCACTTATAGTTAATAGTTCTTTTACAATATACACTTGTATTTAACCATTCTTTAACATTATTTACTTATATTTAACCATTAGTTAATAATATCTACTTGTATATAACCCTTCTTTAACAATATACACTTGCATTTAACCATTCTTTAAAAATATACTCTTGTATTTAACCATTATTTAACAATATACACTTGTATTTAACCATTTTTTAACACTGTTTACTTATATTTAACCATTAGTTAACAATATATACTTGTATATGTATTCTTTAACAATATACCCTTGTATATACATTCTTTAACAATATACACTTGTATATGCATCCTTTAACAATATACACTTGTTTTTAACCATTCTTTAACAATATACCCTTTTATTTAACCATTCTTTAACAATATACACTTGTATTTAACCATTCTTTAACAATATACACTTGTATTTAACCATTCTTTAACAATATACCCTTGTATTTAACCATTCTTCAACAATATACACTTGTATTTAACCATTCTTTAACAATATACATTTGTATTTAACCATTCTTTAACATTATTTACTTATATTTAACCATTAGCGAACAATATCTACTTGTATATAAGCATTCTTTAACAAAATACGCTTGTATTAAACCATTCTTTAACATTACCATTTATAGTTAACCAGTTTTAAACATTCAACTAATTTTAAAAGTAAATGCGCAGATAAATTCACTAAAGTTAAGTGAATTTTTAGAAAAATGGTGCGTGTATAATAAGTGGAAAATAATGCACAATCTGTCTTCCTTCAAGAAATAGAATGTAGCTGAACCACAATCCAGAATCCGAAGTAATTTGGTTAGAACAATTTTCCTTTTTGTAAGCTGAGATAGAAGTCCTAGTGTATCGTTCCGGTTCCAAGATTCAACCACCCCGGCACGGATAAATAGGTACTATGGCCTCCAAATTCTTTGCTGTTACATAACTCAATATATCAGGAGGATCGATTTTGTGCCAACCTCCTCAAAAGAAGGCACTGACTTCCAAGTTAGGATATGAGGGATTCTTTTTTTATGCACTAGATTTCTATGCTCGGCTGCCTTTTTTTTTATTTTCGTATTATTATTATTTTCATATTATTCATTTTTCTCTTTGACGAGCAAAGCATTTTGGAACTCCCCCTTCTTCTCCACCTTCTGCTTCACTAGAGGTGTTTTAGATTTTTTCTTTCTTTCTAATCTTCGTTTGAAGAGAGAAGAAAAATGATTTGGCGCGATTAAATCAAAATCTTGGAACGATAGACTTAATTTTTTTTCTCATTCCCTCTACTTATATTTATGATTTTTTTTTAAATGAAAAAAAAATCATACACGGATAAGATTTTAAAATAAATAGTAAATTCAAAATGATTTTTTTTGTTCCGTGAAGAATCTACTTTATACTAAATAGATGTCTTCCAACGAAATATGATTAAATTATTTATTTTATTTTATTTTATTTATTTATTGTAAATTTGCGTCTTTCGCACTCAGAGTTTTTGAAGTAGCTATTAAAATGAGAAGCAATACACGCACATTTATTTTATTTCAATCAAGTTTACAATTCTAGATAGGATCAACTGAAAAAACCATTTTCAAATAACTATTTTATGAAAAGAAATACTAACAAAACTTAATTTGAAAACGAAAATGGTGAAATGGGACGAATAAAGGAATTTTGAGATAGAAAATGCATCTATTTAAGCACTGTTTCTTTCGTCTATTGTAAATGGAATTTATCAGGAATTCACCATGATGTATTTCTTTATAAATTCAATTTTTAAAATGGGTTTAAAGTGTTTTCCTGAGTTTTATGCAAATTACGTAACTATTTTTGTGATAAATGGCCAAATCTGTAGACAACAACTATTGTTATCAATACGTGAAAAATAATTTTCATTCATATCTACAACCAATATTCCTTGGGTGGTTGATATATTATTAATTATGTAATTTATAGATTATTAATATATTACTGTTATCTAGAATACTAAACTTTTAATTCTTAGGAAGTCTCTTCCTCTATATAGTTTCCTGTCTATTCTGGAATTTTAAATCAAGAAAAGAAGTAGATGTTCTTATCCCAACAATTTTATTTGTACAGAAAGTAGAAGAATGTGGGAAGAAAGTGGTGAATGAAATGAATGAAGCGAGATATGATTAAGAATTTAAAACTATAAAAAGTTTTTTTTTAAAAAATAAAGAAAAGATAAAAGTAAAAATCTATATATGTGGAGATATTCTTGCAGTCACCACATCGATTGAAGGGCAACGGTAGTCTGATGGTAAGGTCTCGATTTTGAAACCAGAAATTTTCGGGTTTAACACCTTAATTTGCTGATGAATCACCATATAAGCCATTCTGGTGCACGTTAAATCCATTGGAGCTTATTATCCACCTGCTGGAGAGGTGTGGAAGTTTGAGGAGGGAGACTCCTGCTAAGGAGTCATCTAACCATTGTTTTAAAATGCAAAGTTTGTCCGGAAGTGGCGTTAGTATTGCTTTAAAATGGGGCATTAATAAAATTAAGCCTATAAATTGATATCCCTGTTCTTTTGATCCAGGTTCTACTGGATTTCAAGGCATTAGAAATACAATGGCAGGAGTAAACATATATACAGACACAAATAAATATTGATGTAAACTTAAGTTAAATATTATTCATGCTCTGAAGAGCATTGCCCATCATCTCTGACTGTGAAGGATTGTGTACAGTCGCAGTTAAACCACTTGATTGAGTGGTGCTTCTTTTGCTCTTATTCTAATTTTAAACAACGCAACAACGAAACCCTTTTTCTGCCGACACTTGTAGATTGTACAAGTAAAAACTTTTTCGATAAGGCTTAACTAGCATGTTTGTGGTTGTTTGCCAATTCAATTACGAGTTCAATTAAGCGTGTAAATCCTGCTATGAATAGATTGATTCGTATGGCAATCCATTTTCCATTCATTGCATGTTTGGAAATACGGAATTCCGTCCAATGGGTGTATGGTGAAGGATTCCGATGTACTGTTTAATGGAAAACTATATTTTACTCTACGAAAATGATGATAAGGTGAAAGTAAAACTCTCAATCAATGTGTATTTCTAGCGAAATAATTTATGGAAATTCTTAACACAAACAAGCGGTAAATAGTAAATTCAAAGCATTTAGGGAACTCGGGAATGTATAGCTAAATAAACTCCATGATCTATAAGCCAAAAAGAGAATCACCCTCATAATTGCTCGTCTCCTTTTATAAAGAATATATCTTAATTTATAATTAATTAATTAATTACAATTTATTTTACTTTTATCAATGCCTTATATTTTATTAAGAATATGAAATACTTTCTTTAGCAATTATGCAAACATTGAATGAAAGCAATAACACAAATTCATACAATAAGATCTGATTCTTTGCTAAGAACTCTTAAGGAAATCATTCTTTTAAATATATCAGTTCTAAAAAAATTGTTAAATTGAAACTGTTGTCATTATCATAATCTAACTGAAAATGCATCCATTCTTACTCACAAGAATACAGACTTATTTTGAATGTGTTAATGGAAATATTATATATTGAAATCAAACATATGAAGGCTTTGTCTCATCTGTATTATCTTCTCTATCTGAAAATAAATTTCTGACAAATTACGATGTTTTACAATTCTTAAAAAAAAAAAAAAAAACGTTAAAAAATTATTTTTTCTATGTAATATTTAAGCTTAAATTTTTGTCTGAAATGTTGATGTCACAGCAAATGTTCAATGATAATGGTGATGTGTCCACTTTACAACGAAAAGAGGGATGCAGTAGCTTTTGAAGGTATAGATCCTTGAACACCCGAGAACAAAAGTCTGACTTCTAGGTCAAATGAGGACGACACACAAACACACACTCGCTTGCAGAACCCCTTTTTATAGGGAGCACATTCATTCACCTCACATATAGAACACAAAAGAACAACCATGCCCTGAGCGGGACTTGAACCGGGGACGAACAGATCACTGCAATGTTCAATTAAATAGTCAAGAAGATGGAATTATTGCAAAGAAAACTACGAATCAGATGAAAAACTTTACTCTATTCTGTATCTGTATGTTTGCACATTCAGCTAAAAATGTTCAGTCGTTGATGGACACATGGCGCCGGGGCTCAAACTCATATGACATCATAATAATTTGCTCACTGCTTATGATAATGATACTCGTCCTAAGCTTAAATTCTGCGATATGCTTTAAGATGCTGCGTTAGGCTTTTTCTAATTCAAATGCAGTTCAGGTTTATTCTTAAAACTTATCGATCAGCGATAAACTATGATGCACTTTAATACAGATATTTCATGTAGTAAGATTGGCAATCGAAAGACTTGGGTTTTCATCCAAGAAAAAAGAAACAGAGATGTTCCTGAAAAAAGATAACATATTACCAGATATTGCTACTCGATTGTATTTCTTCATCAGACTCTACATGGCAGCTGTGAGGCCATATTGACAAACAAAATATTTTAATATGATGTTATCGGGAATACTTAACCAATGCTGGTGTCCTGGCTCAGAGGTAGCACGTCTTCTTCGTGATCTAGGCTTTCTGTGTTCGAGTTCCGGTTAGCGCATGGTGTTTTTCCTGTGTTCTATTTGAGAGGCGTGTGAATGATCCCCCCTGTAAAAAGGGACTGTGCAAGTGAACGTGATGAGTGTGTAACTAAAGTAAATCTTGGCACTAGTTGGCGTTATTTCAAATAAGATACGCTTATTTCAGCTTAAATTCGCTGATGCATCAGAGGGCTTGTCTATGACAAGTTCCATTAATAACAACAACATACTTAAAACAATAACGTACTTAACCAAACAGAATGGGAGTCATTTCCATAGTTGTACTTATCCATCTGCAGTGAAATTAATTAAAATATTCATCTTTTTTCATATTACTCTTAAATCATTCACAAATAATAATCATTCAACCAGTTATTGCTAAAACTTCAAAAGCTTAACTACTCATATTTGTTTTTTAAGGCGACCAGGAACCTTTAAAATAACTTTTTTGCAATTTTCACCTTAGTAATTGGAAAATTTACAGGCATTAAGAGAAACACTGTAGGAGATGACGTACAAAATTGTCAAATATTATGCTAATTTATTTATGAGTTTGTTGGGTTAATATAATATAATATTAGCGATAAATAGCGTTAACTAAAAATGTTCCGTCACTCCAAATTTGTTTGAAAACACTCTAATTTTCATTATTTCTTTCTCTAACCCTTTTGAAACAAAAGTTGGGATTAATTTTGAAGTTTGAATACGAAATATCAAAATTAACTTACGAACTTAAATTAATAAAACTTTTTTTAAAAAATATGTGGTTTTAAGTTATTATATTAGTTAATTTTGATATTTTATACTTAACTTCAAGTTTAATCCCAACTTTTGCTTCAAAAGGGTTAGATTAAGTAATAATAAAAATTGGAGCGTTTTCGAAAAAATTTGGAGCGCATGGAACATTTTTCATTAACGTTATTTATAGCTAATATTATATTATATTAACCCCCTGAACTCATAAATAAATTAACATAACTCTTTACATTTTTGTGTGTCATCTCCTATAGTGTTACTCTTAATATCTATAAAACTTCAAATTGCTAACGTGGAGATTACAAAAAAATCATTTGGAAGGTCCCTGGTTGTCTTAACTAAATAATCCAATATTAAATAGAAATGGCTATAAAGATAAATATATCTTTTCGAATATTTGACCTCTTCACTGAAGTATCCATTGATTCCCACTCTCTAAAGATCAAATCTATTCCGTCCTATCTACTACAGAGCATTCGAACCCAAATTTAAAACATATTTCTCTGTCCTTGCCATTCACTCGCAATCATAAATCATTAAACAATCGTGACTTGGAGGACCCTTTCTTCTTCTCTGTCACTGTCCCCCACAGCACTCCTCTTCAAAAAAAGAAACTTTTCTCCTCTTCTTCTACTGGCAGCTTTGTTCTGAAGGAACTCAATTCATTTCCTGGCGCGTGGGGCGCAAAAATTCACGCCCTCTAGGCCCTGTAATATATTGCCCTTATAAAATGCCCCGAAAAGTGAAGTTTACACAAATTCTTTGAAGGAGGATGATGATTATATTGGGTGCGTAGGATTTCTACTTTATTATTAATATTTTTTTAACCTTTAATATTTTTTTTTGTTGGGAGGTTGTCTGAAAATTTCTTCACTTGGAAATGAATTGAATTTCTTATTTATAGTAAAGAGGGCAACATAATATCTGTACTGAATTTTTTATGTCTATTTTAATACTAATAAAATATGGAAGTCAACAAATTAAAGTTCTTTTCCAGAGTTTTAAATCAAATTAGACTACATGGATAATTCACAAATAAGTAGAGCTGCCTTTGTAATATTGTAGTTTTTCAATGCCTATATCTCCATCACAAACAAAACAATAAAGTTGATTTTACTCAAGTAAGAAACCAATAACAATAATTAATTTCTTCTCCTTTTATTTATGCTTATAATTTACCTACTTGAATTTAGCTAATAATTTTCTGGTTTGAAGCTAATAATTTAAATAAACAAAGTTGTATTTGTTACATCAAAAATTCATTCAATATTCGAATTCAAGAAAACGTGCAATTATAATGTTATATAGGATTAGATATATTTTTGATATTCCAAAATCAAACAGTTTGATATCGTCAAATATCATATATTTCCAATATTGATCATGCATTGGAATCTAGCCAATACTTAACTTTTAAACTGTCAACCAATGATCTTAACCCCTTGACAGATTTACCCGTATGCCGTACGTGCATTGATTTATTGTATTTTGATAGATGTAAGCTGAAAGTAAACAATTTATAATGATTATAATTCAATATGAAAATTACTTCGAATACATAGATAAGTCATGTCCTCTATGGATTTCCATTTGAAACAAAATAAGAAAATATTCCCGAAATAGAATGTGTCATCTTATTAGCCAGTAAAGAAAATAAACCAGTTAAGTGGTTAAAACTAGATCACAAATCAATGATTTATTGATCTAGTACACGGATAATATATTTTATTCTATATAATTTTTTTTAATTATTCGCAAATATTCTCAAACACTGATATATATAATTGGAAAAATACAAGCATAATTAAGCTTGACAAATAAAAAACCATGTTATCTTAACAGTGATATTTCAATGATGATGCTATTTTTTTTTAATTTAAAAATACTTCAAGATAATTTTTTTATTAAACTTAATTATTAAACATCATATGGGACTGAAATATTTACAGATACGTGCAATTATTACGTGCTCATATGGGACTGAATATAAACAGATACGTGCAATTATATTACAGATACGTGCAATTATTTCTAAATTGCGGTATGTTTTCATTATTAGTTTGTTATTACATGAGCATGCTATTATATCTACTTACAGTAGCAACATAAGATGCAAAATTTCTGATATTGTTTGTAAAAAGTTAATATCTTGTATTACTTCGTCAAAGAACTCTCAAAATTAAGTCTTTTATATAATACTTTATTCAAAGTGACTATTAAAACAGTGTTACTTTGATAATAAAAAAACTGGACCTGGAACGCGATTTCATAATTGACGTTTTACCTTAATGATGTTGTTTAAAAGATATAAAGTTGAATATTATAGCAATAAGTAGCGATAATATTACTATCATGGAGGAGAAAATTTTTGCAAAAAAAGAAATAATCTTTCTCTTACAAATATTTTTGGTGCACGTTGGGATATAATTATTGTTAATTGCTTTTAAAACTATACTTTATATTTCAAAGTGAGTAATAATATGATTACTTTAATAGTGGATACAAATATGAACGTATTAATGCAAACATGAGTTTCAAAAAGGCGTATAATCCAAATAACTATTGTAACAAAGTTATTAGGCAAAGGATAAAAATACGATGATATCTAAAGCTATAGAGATAAGGTACTTTGCTTGTTCTGTTGTGTTTCAAAATGATATAGTAACCGATAAAAATTATATGATACTAATATATAGTATTTTTATTAATATTATTACAATGGTAATATCGTTGCGTTTGGAAGAAAGCTTGATATTTTCGAAAATTTATTTTTCAGCTAGTTCAAATATTAATCCTGAATGAGCACGTTTTTTAAAATCTTTTGGTTTTTTTTTTTTTTTTTTTTGTTAAATCTGAAAATTTTAAATTTAGTACAAGTTGAAATGTATGCGAAAATGAATTATATATGTTTTTCTTTTTTTCTTTTTTTAAAATAAGGTGCTTTAATATTAAATGTTAGGAGATACATTACAGCACAAGAAACACCAAATAATTAAATTAACAATTAACAATTAATACAATTAAAAAAAGAAGAAATTTGTTCATTGTTCATATTGCATGAAAAAATAATAATAGTCTTTGATAATTTAAACACAATTATATAAAAAATAAATTGATAAAAGTTGGATCTAGAAAAATATTTTAAAAATATTTTTAAAGAGTTCAATGCCAGAATATTTTGAATCCCAATTAGAGAGTAAAGAGTAAGGATATTTTCATTTTTATTATAATAATTATAATAAAAGAAACCCGAATTATAATAATTGCGAAATTAAAAAGTTAATCATGATATGTGTAATTAGAAAATAAAATAAAAACAATTAATAAGATTATATAAAATATTTCAATTTGATGTTGGAGCTTTTAATAATACATATTTATTCAAAGAATACTTATCAAACTAAGTAAAAATAATACTTATCAAACTAAGTAAAAATAATACTTATCAAACTAAGTAAAAATAATCGAATACATTTTAGTTAAATTAATATTTCAAAAAAATGCACATTATTTAGTTATTGTTAAGAGAAAAATTATTTTCGTATTTAATGTATCAATGAAAACAAATTTTTTAATCAAAGCCTTCTAATGGAAAAAGATAAGATAATTATATTTTACCAAGCAATAAAGCTAATTCGATTTTCTGTGTAATTATTTTAAAAGGCTGATGCAAACTATAAAATATTTTTTGATTTATTTAAATTTAAGAAATACATCATGATATATACAAAATTAAATTTAGAAGATTAATAAAAATTTGCAAGATTTATACAAGAAAATGGCATTAATAAGATATTATGAATGCATTATGGGATTTATAAAGTATGTTTCAATGTTGATAATAACCGTTTTTTATTTAAAGTAGCAAGATAATAAAATGTATCCTTGTTTATCGAAATTTGATTCCTGATTTTTCTCTCCTAAACAAAAGTACATTGAAGTGCCAAAAAAAGCTAGGTCTATCTAATATGGTGTAGAGTCCCCACGAGCAAGCATAAGTGCTGAAACACGGTGTGGCATGGATTCAACTAATTTGTGAAGATATTTTTTAGATTCTTGACACCATGATTCTTGCAGGACAGCCCACAAAGTACGGGAGTGTGAGGTGATGAAGGTCCCCTAAGGACAGTACATTGCAAAATATCCCAGATATGGTCGATATTGTTTATGGCAGGACAATTAGATGGCCAAGAGAGAGAAAGAAATTCAGAAGAGTGCTCCTTAAGACACTTGGTAGCTGCTGTAGATCTGTGTAGTGGCGCATTATTCTTTTGGAATCGTCTACTAATGCACACAAAACAGGAATGCTTGCAGAGTCAAAAAGGATATTAAAGTACCTTTGACTTACCATGGTAGAGTCACGCACATCAGCGGTACCATTTTACGTCAGATTCATATGCCCTTTACCCACACAGGGCAACCACCAGCTTGAACAGTTCCTTGTAGGCGTGAGAAATCCATAGATTCATGGTGCATTCTCCACATCTGTATGCAGCTATCCACAAGATATACTTGGACACTTGACTTCTTAGATCAAACAACGTTTTTTAATCATTAAGAGATCCAATGGTGACCCCACATAAGGTGCAGAGCTTTGAGCCTCCAAATTATTAAGGGTGCACGAGATAACGTATGGCTGAAAAATTGGTTACGTTGCATAGTGTGTACACTTACACTTGTTGATGCCCCTGCAATCAAATCCGCTGCAATTTGAGAAACTGTTGAATGTCTATCTCGGGTAAAGAATTTTTCAAGCGTTGACGTTACTGTTTTATTAAGGTCTTTTTAAAGCTGCAAGGCTGTTGGAAATTTCAAATTTTACTGGAAACCTGGCATATGGGGTACACACTAGAAATAGACACTAGAAAATCCAAATTTCATCTCTACTTCAGAACTGCTGTACTCCCTCTCTCGTGCGCCATTGATTAGTCATCGTTAAAAATCGATTAAATCTTGATAACCTTCCGTTGTAATACCAAGAAATGATATAATAGCCTCCTCATGCACCTGCTGTCCTTTATACGCACTTTCGACCACAACGCATTACGTTGATTGGCTGAACACCTTCATTATTTGTATACAAGCTACTATATCAGTATTTATGGCTCTTCAGTATACATATATGTACTCTAATAATTCAAAAATGTCGTTTTGTATTAGGAGAGTACATACAATCACTCTGCTTAGAGTAGACGCAGTTTTATAACTGCCATCTCTACAATATAACGAGGGTTTAAAATTATATATATATATATATATATATATATATATATATATATATATATATATATATATATATATATATATGAAATGGGTATCATTTTATATTTAATATTAGACTATTTGAAATAAGGAAAAATTGATAATTGATTTGAAGGTATTTTTGATTATAGTTCCTTTTTGATTACTAGGTTTAAAAGAATAATAGTCATAGTATCTGTGCATTGCAAATCAAAGAAATAATACCGGGCCATGAAATAAGGCTAGTACATCTTCTCTATGATCTCACTGTCCCGGGTTCGAGTTCTGGTTCGGACATATCCTATGTTTTATAAATGAGGTGTATTTTAAAGCGAACACGCGAACATGTAAGTGAGTTGTTATTAATGGAATTTGCCATGGACAAGCGCCCTAATGACCGTCAGCGATTTTAAGCCGAATGAGCGTCTTTTGTTTTTGAAGTAGCATTAACAAGGGCCAAGAATACAACTTAGCTATACACTCATCACATTCGCTTGCACGGGGGCAAATATTTTGTGGGGGATACATTCACACAACTCACATATAGTACATAGATAATACAACCATTCCCAAACCGGGATTCAAACCCGTGGCAGCCAGAACACAAAGAAAACGCGTTACCTCCGTGCCAGGACGCTGAATTATGATAGTATTGTCTTTATATGGGCAAAAGTCAGACGTCTACTTTTGGGTGTTTCAGAGATCTTTATCTCCTCAGAATGTATTTGCATTCTGAGAATCTTGGAATTGGTGTGAATCTTAGGAAAATAAGTAACAAGAAAGAAATATAAATTCAATTTGTTTAATTATTTTATCTGAAACCTAGGTAATAGTAGAGAAGTGTATGTAAGTTTTTCTAATATTTATCTAAGAAAAAACATTTATTACGAGCATTCATTTATAACTATTACAACAATGAAACGATAACATTTCTGCACGCTATCGAATATAATGACACATAATTATATCCGTTAAAAATATCTTCAAGCATTTAAATGACACTATCCAACGAAAAAATAATTCATGCAATGCTCTTTTTTTAGTCCCCTTAGGCAATTTACACCATCAAAATTCTAAACAGTCTCTGAGATCAGCTTCCGATCAGGACGTCCCATTATCTAAACGATACGGAAAAAGTGGCAGTGCGAACAAGCTCATTATACTGCAACAATTAATCAATAGCTCTGGACAAAAACTTGAAGAATGCAAATCAGCAGTTAACAACTAATTACGGGGACAATAATGAGCGTATATAATGTGTATGATTAACATTAATGAAGTAAAATACTTAAGAAAAGGGCCACTTTTCAAAAAAAAAAATTAAGACAACGATTTTTGTTCAATCTTCCGGCTTTGAATACAAAGCTTATAAAACGCAATAAGTTTTTTTTAACCAGGAGAAAGGAATAAAACGCATACCAGAAGAAAATAGTAATTAAAATTGTGTGACGAAACAAAACTAATTGAAAGGTTTGTTAACATGATAATTAGGGCTTTTAATCAACTGTCTTTTATGCAAAAAAAACACTATTCCCTTAGGACTAAAAGATAAAAATTGAAATGAGGTAAGGTAATGAAATAAAAAAAACATGTTGATTCCCTTTAGATGTTGCGTTTAGTGTTACCTGATGAAAAAAAATCATGGCCCTTGATTCTTTTTATATGCAACAAATTAGTTTTGGACCTAGTCAAAAAAAAAATTGGAACAGTCACTTTCTAACATTTTCTCTTTTTTAACGCTTTATATGAAAGAGCACTGGCATTCAAAGGTTATAAGTTTCCTAAAGAAAAAATATTTACTAATTGAATTTTTTTGCAAAAGATAATGCAACAAAAAAGATATGGTTCTTCCGACAAAATCAAAACTTACCTGGCATTCTTAATGGCTTCTTTTAACGGTTTCCCACCTTCTAGCTTAATACGCTGATTTAAAAAAAACCTTTCTAAAATTATATACAATTGAGAATTTTGAAGACGAATCACACTTTAGAATCATACAGTTGGAATAGTGATAGAGGGAGTGCAACCCTATTTTATAAGGACAAAATAAAATCACGTGACTTGGGGATAGAATTTGTATTCGCTGTAACCGTATTCTTCATTGCCCATTTTTTTTCAATGGCAGATTATTTGTTATATTGTTATATTTTAAAGCTCATTTAAGTCAAGATTAATTCTTGATGTGCAATTGGATTTAAAGAAAAATATTCCAAGCTATGTACCGACCTGTATCATTTCCCAGCTATGTACCGTAAACATATTCTATTTATATCCATTTTAAGTCAGTTAAAAATTTCCTAACTTGGATAACTCAGTGATATTGATGTTACAAATAAATAAATAAATTAATTAATAAGTAAATTCAATTCAATTCAATAATTAAAACAAACTATGGAATTAATTTGTTTTAATTATTGTTTTTAATTTGGTTAACTTGTTATTAAGCTTCATTTAAACTGTTATAGCAGCGTTAAAATTTGCTAATCGCTTTATTTTAATCTCGAATATGTTGCATGCGCTTGGCAAGCTTTCTATCTCTCTAATACAAGTGTATAGACCTTGTATTAGAGATCAACTAATATTGTGACATTAACCAATTAATACTGTGTATTTAACGGAAATATTTTTTTTTATTATTTTTAATACAATGTTTCTGTTTTTAATTATAAATATGCGAATCGTATTATACTGTGAACTAAATTAAATCATCATTGTGAATGAAATAATGAAACTACAATGAATGTTTTATTGAAAATACTATACATTAAAATTTCCTAAATGTGGTAGTAATAGTTGCATATTTTTGTGAATTTATTCAAGATCTAAAAAGAAACTAGCGTATATTCTGAAAATAAGAAACTAGCAAAGAAAGAAATGCTATAACTTACGAATAAAACTTTCGTCTGAATGTGAACATTTATTAATTATAAGCGGTATCCATATAACCTAAAAAAAACCGTTTTCGTAAATATTCTGAATTTTTTTATTATTTTGTATTAAAGTCAACATATTTAAAATTTAAAAAAAAAACTTTTTTTCCTACTGTAGTGGGATTGTATAGTTATAGGCAAAATTATAAATTCAGAAATGAAATATTTAAAACTGATACTATCGAAGAGAAATCCCGAAATTTAAAATTGAGTTCGATTTGACATTTTACATAAGATAGTATATAGACATTTTCATAAAAATATTTATTCTAACAGCATTAAAACTTTCAGTAAAGCTTATCTACTTATAATGTGTTACCGTGAGCGAGTACTCTACTAGTGTTGTGGTTAGAGCTCTGGCGTAGCATTCACGAGATACGAGTTCAATCCTGGGATATTTTCTTTCTTTCTTTCTAAATTATTTCAAAATAATGTAACAATTTTAATTAATATCTTTTTTCCCTTTTTATGAAAAAAAGAAATATTTACTTTTCTAATTCTTGAAATATAATTTAAATTTTAGAATGAAAAAATAATTATAAATAAGAATACCTTCCCTTTAAATATCCAGAAAAAAAAGAAAGAATTTACATTATCTATTTTATAAAAGTTTTTTTATCTGTTTGAGTTTATGATAAAAGTATTTGAACACATAATGTAAAGTAAAAATATTTTATGTAAATAAAAGAAACAAAATATTTACCTAAAGCAAAAAAAGTAATTACGCTTAATTAATGCAAAAAAAAATCACATGATTTTAGTCAACAAACTCAACTATTGATGTTATAAAAACGAAAACTTAATTCTGAAATCAGTTTTCTGCTTTCATGATAGCGTTCGTTAATGAAAAACGGTGATTTGTTTCGCAAGCAATTACAAAACGCGGAAGGGAGCCCGTATATTTATAAAGAACATCAATTGTGGGAACCTTTAATACAAGCAAAAAGAAAATATCGACAGCAGAGAGAGAGCTAAAAACGTGATTGTCATGTAACATGCAAAAAGTGGATTCACCGTATTATATCTCCTTGCGTTCATATAAGTTTCTCTGATTTGGAGATTCTTATTGAATTCTCCAGAAGAACCTCCAGAACTCATTTCCTTTTTATCCAGTGTCAGAATCTTGTATTTGTTAAGGTATTTGATTTTATGCCAAGTTTATTATTAAAGTTGGGCGGATTATTTTTCCATCCACTAAGAACATAATAACAATAACCATTTAAAATGTCTTTTCGGAGATCAGCCGAACTTTGCAGTAAATTTATACTAAAGATCAGTAACAATGCTATCTTAAGTTTCAAGTTTTATGTATTCATATCTTCACTTCAGTCGGTGTTAATGTTCGCCGAAGGTAATTAAATACAAAAAATAATAAAGGCTACAAATACCAAAAGTTATCATTCTTGAAAATCTCAAAAGAGAAAAAAATAACTATAAGCATTACATTATACATTCTTTTGAACTCAAAAGAATGTGAGACACTTTCCGTAAGTACTAAATTTCAAAGTTACATTTAATTTATATTGTCTAATTTTAAAGATAAAATGTTTTGTTTGAATACTTTTAACGCATACAAATTTTACATCAAAGAATTCAAATATCAATCTTCCAATGCCGTCTTTATCTCAAACTTTCCTGTTTAGTAAGATAAAGATAATTCACTTTCTGATTATTAAATATCACGGATAAATAAACTGCAAAATTTTGTTATATCTACCTCTAAATTGTAATAATTAAAGAACTTGCTTAGAATCGTCGGAATTAATTTATAATTCTATATGCTGATCACTTAAGTTATTTAAGAGAGGTATAAAATTATAAAAATAAGCTGCTCTGTTCAAAGAATTTTAAGTTAAATTCTTATTTTGTATGCAAAGGTTATTTTTATAAATACTGTTCTCCATATTTTTTTTAACATAAAATAAGTATTATCCGTCCATAAATAAATCATAAGATGAAAATATTTATATGATGAACGTTTTTATTCCTTACTTATCACTCCTAATAACATTAAATTCTTCCTGGTGAAAGTTCGGAAACGAATAACCAAATCAGGAAGAGCGAATGTATCATATCTCCGATACGAAAAGGAAGTAAAAAGAATAGTATAAAGACATGAAATCTTTTCTTATCTCTGCAATCTTCCTTTCCCACTGCCAATGAAACAAGCCCACGGATACGATTGTGGTGGGAGTGAAAAGATGAAAACAATTGATTTCTCATTAGTTTCTTCGATTTAAATATCTGACGTTTGTAAAAAGTGAAACGATAATATTTTGGGGCGAAAAAAAGGAGCAGAGCTTCAGACAGTAGCATTTGTGTTTCGAATTTCATTATTCTATAAAGAATAAAGACAACTTTTTAAAATCAATTTTGTGCAAGCGAAAATTTCAATTCTGCGCATTATTTCGCAATTAAGTTTGTAAAAATTAATTGTTTTTGTCTGCATTGAACTACTTTCAGTCAGGAATATGCTGGATCATGACTCTCAGGATTCTGAAGATATCAATCTAAAACAGTAGTTTTGATGCAGATTGGGAGAATATTACTGAAAAAAATTATTTTAATAATTAATAGTGATATATCAATTGAAAACTAAGGATGACTGTCACATCATGATTGAAAAATAAAAACATACAAGCAAATTGTTTGCATCTTAACTTTGAAAATATTTAATGAAACTGTCTTCATATCTGAAATTTAATTTTGAAACATATCTTTCAGTAAAGTAAAGAATTTTAATATTTAAAAAGACGAAAATATCGCGTTATTAAAAAACTTTCTTCTTATTTTCAAAGATTTCATCGTTACTTTGAATATCTAAATTCATATTTAATGTGTAGTGATTTATTCATACTCATATCTTTGTTATAAATCTGCATTTAAATAACATTCATATAAGCTGATTCAAATTCTGTTTAATATATATATATATAGATAGATATAGATATAGATATATAAAGCAACACAACAAACAAAATATTCTGTAAATGTCATTTTAATAAGGACTTTCCAAATATAAAATTTTCTAAAAATCTTGCTGAAAGCAAAAGCAATTCTGAGATAATCACTTTTATCTTAAAATACGATTTTAATGAGCAGTTATTGCCAGAGGGTTGTTTCTGGTCTACTTTATTCTTTACGAATAAAGTAGTTTTTCTTAATAAATGAAATATCAAATCTCGATATTCAAAAAGCATTTTTAAAAGTAGGCACTAATGGAAATGATTATGTAACGTTATTCAGATTAAGTCTTTCATCTAAACATCTAAATCCTTCTACATTTATTTTGAATTTTCTCTAAATTGGAAAGAAGTTGTTTGGAGATTAATAAATCTTCTTAGCATACTTGTTTCCGATTTTGAAATTCGAGGAAATAAATAATAAAATATCAGCCTTAAAAAGTTAAAGACAAGACTTTCATACTCATGGTTTAATTTGCTATGTAATAAAATTATTCATACTTTACAAGAATTCGCAATATATTATATACGATATTCAAAATACCTAAAAAGTATCAATCTCATTTCTAAATTAAATAAACGGCAACTGAAACCATCAGACAAAAGACTATAAATTATATTATTATTTTAGAAGCTCTCAAAAGAAAAATTCCAAATTATTTACAAAAGTTTTCAAGAGTTTATGTGAAAAAGAGTTCTTAAAAAACTCTAATGTGAGTAATTATTGCTTCTTTTTCCTTTTTATGTCAACTGTGCTGAATACTTTATAAAGCCAGATTACATCCCTCGCACTGAAGTGCACTTTTAGCCCAACGGATATGTTATTCGGAACAAACCCTCAGATTGCGAGCTCGGGCCTACAGATATCCGTATCTTGCCTTAATGGTGAATTGGGCGTGCTCTGTGTCCTTGAATCAATAATCGCAATTTGAATGCAGCTCCATACAGCTGTTGCGGTGCCCTCTATCCGTAGCAAAAGTCGTGAGGTGCATTAAATACAACAACCAACATCTCCACCTTCTCATGCCAGATAGGCAGATCACCACCTACTCGCCATAAGCTTGGTGCAATCTTACCGTTCTTCTATCCACCAACTCACTGCTGAGAGAGTATGACGTGAATATTTATAAAGCCAGATAACATCCCTCAGATTAAAGTGCACTTTTGGCACAACGGTGTTACACCGTACAAACCCTCAGTTTACGAGTTTGGGCCTAGAGCTATCCGCACTCTGCCTTACAACGATGCAACTGCAGTACTCTATGCTAAAATGATGATTAGTTTTACATTAACTTTCCATGTTAAAGCAATATTGAGACTGTTTTTGAAAAGATCTCCTAATTTTGATCCGCTCTCAGATGATGGTACTTGAAATGGGATACATAAATTATGACAGACTAAGAAAAGTTCATTAAAAATTTTTAAATTTTGATTTCTGGTCTCTAATGTTTTACAGAAAGTAAATTCGTCAATGTTCTAACTATACTTGATTCAAAAGCCACACTAAAAAAGAAATTTTTAAAACCTTTGAAAAGCAGTAAGATGTTGGAAATATTTTTCTCTATCTTTTTATACAACAAAATAGGAAAAGTAGAATTATCTACATTGTGATTCTAAGTGTAAATAATAGTGGCTACGTTTTGAATCAAAGAAAGAGAATGAGTGTTTTGTTTGTTGAAGCTATGCTCTCTAATTGCTTAAAGGTACTGTTTGAAACTCATATTTCTGTATATCATTAAAAATCAAAAATGTATTCTGAATTTCAAGAAAAATGACCCTAAGAAATTTCAAAAAAAGTTCTTTTAAAGTTTAGAAATAAGGAACAATAAACCCATAAGTTTAAAGGACGAAATTGCCTACTTTATTACAATGTTGCTCACTGAGGTAAAAAAAAAATCATCACCATGGGAACTACAAGAAATGTGCCTAGCTTGTTCCAATTGCTTTGACAAAAACTAGTCCTTTATAGTGTTTATTGAAAAAAGTTTTGGGGGGGGGGAGATTCATATAATCAGGTTAATATCTAAAATATTTATTCCAAAAAGCTGAATGATTTTATTAATCATTTGTAATCATTTGTAATATCTCGCTCAACTACTTGCTTGAGCTCAACTCGACTATCTCCTGATTGAGCATAGGATTTTTGTGATTAATCTAACAAGACATACGAGCTCCTAGAACGGATCCCAAATTCGCTTCGTATCGATATATCTGTAAACATTCATCAGCTTCAGAAACCTTTCATTTTTGCTTCCAAAATCTCAAAATTCACCTGCAGGTAATTCCGAAGTCTGTCACCAAGCCCAAGTGTCATCAACCTGAAATCTATTCAACATCAGTTAGAAATATCGCAAAATGTGTGACGACTGAAATTGACAGTACACAGCAGTAATATTGCCAGCAATAACGCTGTTACTAAAATAATGAAGAACATTCTAATAAAATCTATCTAAGCACAAGTTAAAAATCTAGAAATAGCTTGCACGGAAACAAGTAATATTTCTTATGAAAATGTAAGTATTTTTTAAAAAAAATTCAGAATCGTGTAAGAAAAAAAAATATTTATTCCTTGAAATGCCCTGTAGCTATCGAGAATATTGCGCTTAATTTTTAATTAAGAAGCTTAATTAACAATGCAAAAATATTCATTAGATTGCAAGAGCTATCAAATGAATAATTACTTGCCTAATTTCGCATCTTTATATCCAATGGTCTATACTATTAAATATTTGAATACTTTTTCCATTATTCATGTCATGATTTGTTAACAGATTGTAATTCATAAATACTGAGTTAATAAAATCAAATTGTTTAAAAGTATCCGATATTTTGAATTAATTTATTACTTTCTCGTTTAAGCAGTACAGAGAAATTATATTAATCGACAAAAACTTCTTACTCGATATTTTTACTAATCTTCATTTTTAAACGTCCCTAAGTTAAAAAAACACATTTTTTTAAAAAAAATATATATATTTATTTCTCTGTCTATAAACAAAGATAACTCAAAAACACCTTGAGGAAGACAGTTAAAATTTGGCATACTGTCCTTGAATAAAATTTGTAGATTTCTAATAAATGTTGAGTAAAATCTGAGGATAGAAAGTCTGGCTGTTTGGATATGAGTTAAGATAACAACTACAAAATGAAGAAAGATAAATAGATGAATTTGGATAAACAGATTTAACATTTTTATTATAGATACTAGTTAAATTTTAAACCAAAACCAACATCGGGATAACTGTCTGTCAGTCTGATTTTTCAGAAACGTGTTGTTATTGTTTCTAATGACACTTGCCCTGGACAAGCTCGCTGATGCATCAGCGATTTTAAGCCGAAAGGAGCGTCTCTTGTTTTGAAGAAGCACCAACTTAGGCCAAGAGAACATGACTTAGTTACTCACTCATCACATTCGCTTGCACAGCCCCTTTCTAAAGGGGGGGGGGAGGCATTCACTCGTAGATCACCCATGCCTGATCAGGGATTGGAACATGGGATGTCCAGATCACAAGGAAGACACGCTACCCCTATGCCAGAATGCTGGCCAGAAACATGTGGACGCGATGTTTAAAAATCTCAATAACTTGAAAAATATGAAACTTGGAATAGAATGTTGGGACTACAAATGCAGTTCACTGTTAAATATTTATTCCAATTTATTGAATAAAAAATGCTATCCGGACCACAAATTTGAATGATTATTTACCAAGAGAGTCATCAAAGATGACAAGATAGATTCAGTAAACATGATGAACTCATATTTACTGATATTTTGTAACTTTAATATTTTGTAACTTTTGAATGCCAAAACTATTCGAGACGTTCTATGTCATGACAAGTTTATTAGAGACGATACAAGACAGTTTTGAGGAGAACACTCCTTCTAGTGTTTAAAACCATTTAAAGTACTAATAAGTTGTTTTATATTTGGCTTATTGATTAGAATTTAAAAACACCTTTAAAGAAAATTAGCCATTAAAAATTGAAGCGTTAGTTTTTCTTGCAGCCTTTTCGGTCAGTATCGAATATTCTAAAAAGCCCACCCGTAAAGGAAAACGTATTTGAATTAATATTATATTAAAACGAGAAAGTTTCGAAAATATCTGCCATTACTTTTGCTTTTTATGGAAATAGAAATGAAAAAGTTACTAAAAAAGGAAAAAAAAAGCCAAATTACTATTTAGGGAAATCAAAATTTCTTTTGTATATTCTACGCTTGAATTTTAAATTAAAAAGCTAAACACTTTTCTTTGATGATGATGCTGTGTTTGCTTTTTACCACGGAAATAGAGGTGCAGTAGCTTCTGAGGGTATGGACACCTGAGCACCCGAAGGCAGAAGTCTGACTTCTAGCTTATATGAGGATGAATCACACACACACGCTTGCACAGCCCCTTTTTACAGGGGGAGAGACATTCACACATCTCACAGATAGAATACAAAAGACAAACCATCTCCGAACCGGGACTCGAACCCGGGACTAACAGAACACGAGTAAGACGCGCTTCCTCTATGCCAGAAAGCCGGCAAACACTTTTCTGTAAAACTTGCAATTATTATTGGTAATATTATTAAAAATAAAATAAAATTTATCTCATTTTTTTTAAATGACGTATAATACCTAATGCCTGACCTGACAAATAATGCCTATGTTCTTAATTTTTTTTATTAACTAAATAAACACGTTACTTAAAATTATGCTAAGCATGATTTCGAACATTTTTGAAACACTGATTTCTATTAATGACTAAATACATTATAAATGCAAATCATGAACAATATTTTATCATTTTGATCATTGATAATACGAGGAAATGTATAACCAATAGCATTATATAAACAATTTAGACAGAGCAAGAAAGAACCCAAACATTTCCACCGGCTTTTCGGTATTAGCTATCAAGAAGAATGTTTGTTTATCTATATCGGATAAGCGATGGGAAACTGCGTAGAAAACCAAAATACGAAAGGGAAAACTTCCTATAGGAGAGATGAAACAATCAGAAGTTTTTCTGTGACCAGCGGTTCCCAAATTGAAAATCCTTGGCTGATAGATTGCTTCGGTTGAGTGTGGGAATCATGGCAGGTGAAAGGATAACTAACTGACCATCGCCTTCTTCTTTCTGATAAAAATGGTCTAGAATCGGCCAAGGAAGAAAGGGAATTGTTTAAAGAAAGAAAAAGTGATTGCAGCTAGTCAGGTATTTGACGTTCTGGGAGAATATTATTGACATGTAATCGGTTAAATCGAATATTTTCTGTGCAGTCAAGATAGTGACTATTGATAATACTAAGTTTTTTTACTATCAGTCGCTGAAAATCTTTGCTTATCGTACGAAATTTAGATTTTGATGTATATGAATGCTTTTGATTTAATGAAATTCCTCAACAGACCTCGATATGAAAAAAAAATCTAATATCCATAAAGATAGAATGAGTATTAAAGAAACTTCATTATATTGATTCACAAAATCATTGATATCACTAAAAAATTAGTTATAAAGATAAAATAAGAATTAGTTACTTGTGACTATAATAATTCACAAAATCCTTGTTCGCGATATGTAAAAATATATATTAATAAAGATAAAATGAGAATTAGTAACGTTTCACTATAAAGACACGGCAAATTCTTCATTTCGGTATAAAAAATATATTCATAAAAATAAAATGAGTATTATTAAAATTTAAATATAAGGCTTCCCAATATCTATGTTCTTTATATGAATAAAATATATTCATAAAAATAGAATGAGTATTAGTAAAATTTAATTATAATGATTCACAAATTTCTTGATCTCGAAATGAAAAAAAGTATTCATAAAGATAGAAAGAGTATTAATAAAAATTAGCTAAAATGATATAGCGAAACCATTGATCTCTATAAGAATATATATATATATATATATATACATAAAGATAGAATGAGTTTTAGAAAAAATTAAATATAATGATTCATTGATGATTCCCTTGATCTCGATATGAAAAAAATATTCATAAAAATAAAATGAGGATAAATTTTTTAAACTATAATAATATAGAGAAACCATTCATCTTTATATAGAAAAAATACATTCATAAAGATAGAATATGTTTTAGTAAAAATTAAGTAAAATGATTCATAAAACCCTTGATCTCGATATGAAAAAAAAGAATAAATAAATATCCATAAAGATAAAATAAGTACAATGATTTCGGGGTTTTTTCGGAAAAAAAATTAAAGAAAAACTAATATCGATTCTGGTAAAAAGCTCAAATTTTGTTTTTCAGATAATATATAAAACATATTCTCATCTTCTTTTCTATCAATTCATCTTTGAGATTATGTAAAATTTAACTACTTATAAAAATAGAGTTCTTTTATATTATAACTTATTTAAATGTGGTTTTTACATTCATTCCTTGATTTATTAGCAAATGATTGGAAAGTTACCTTATTTGTTAAAATACATCTTGTTAGAGTTCTTAATAACATTGTATTAATTTAATTTCCATAAAAACATTACTGAATATATCTGATTGAAAGTTTTATATATTATAGTGTAAGTATTGTAAATAATAGCTGCAGATGATTACATAAATTATTTTTAATTAAATTCTCTCAAATAGTAATATCAATGTCTATATAAATGAAAAACTAAAAAATAAAATAAAAAATATAACTAATTATTAAATAAATAATAATTTAAAATGTATTATAAATTACTTCCTCTTTAAAAAAAGAAACTTCAATCGAGCCACTGTTTACGAGAAATTTTTCATACTTTTACTAATTATTTACTTTCTATCAAAAAGAAAATTTGCTCTTAGATGTAAAATACATAATATGAATTACATACGCGAAGTTGCAAATACTTTTTGTATCCTCATACATTTACTAAGTAGAAAAAAATAGCTGAAATAAACTAAAAAAATCTTTTAAGTAAAAACAGGTATTCAAACATGGAATTAAATTATCTAAAATAAAAATTTAAATAGTGAACATCATAACTATTACTATTTAACTGGCAAAACGTACTGTTGGTAAGGTTCGAACTTCGGATCAGAAGGGTTTCAAGTTCAGGACACGATTCCACCGATAAACAGTCGTGTTAGAAAATTTAGTGTGCGTTAAATCCGTCGGGGTTAAACGTCCTTTTGCTGGTGCGGTGCGGAAGTTTAAAGATGGTAGCTATCTCAGGCACCATCCTTATCATCTGACCTTGGTTCAAAATCACGAGGCCCATTCTAAAATAACCCTACAGTTGCTTTAAAATGGGACATTAATATAACTAAACTGAAGGGCAAAGTATCTGAATCCGTATTTGCGTAGGGGAACAAAATACTGATCGCTATTGTTTCATTTCTTAATAACCGTTCTTTACACATAATTTATGTTGTTGTTGTTACTTATGGCACTTGCCTATGGACAAGCCCCCCCCCACCAGCTGGTACAGCAGCAGATTTAAGCCGAAAGGAGCGTCTCTTGTTTTTGAAGTAGCGAAACCAGGGCCATGAGTAAGACTTAGCTACACACTCGCCACATTTGCTTGCGCAACCCATTTTTACAGGGGTACATTGACGCATCTTACAGATAAAACCCAGAACAACAACCATGCCCAAACCGGGACTCGAACCTGGGACTCCCAGAACACGAGGAAGATGCGCTACATCTGTGCCAGAATGACGGCTTTTTTTCTTAAATATGCCTTTAGACGTATCCCATGTAAATAAATATATATTTATTTCATAATTTTTTTTGTTGAAATAAAATGTCCATTACAATCAACAACCATTAAATTCACATCTCTTTACTTTAAAATTTACCTGTGTGTCTAAACATACCTAAATATATCCACAGTCACCCATCTCACAGATAGCACACAAAAGAACAATCATGGCCAAACCGGGACTCCCAGAAAACGAGGAAGACGCGCTACCTCTGTGCCAGAAAGATGGCCTTTCTCCTTAAATATGCCTTTAGACGTATCTTAAGTAAATAAATATATATATTTTTTCACAATTTTTTTGTTGACATAGAATGTCCATTGCAATCAACAACAATTAAATTCATATCTCTTTACTTTATAATTTACCTATGCGTCTTAACATACCTAAATATACCCACAGTCACCCATCTCACAAATAGCACAGAAAAGAACAACCATGCAGAAACCGGGACTCGAACCCGGGACATGAGAGCCCGAAACATGAGGAAGACGGGCTACCTCTGTGCCAGAAAGCCAGCACACAGAATTTATAGCAAGTATTTTATGAATCTTAATAAATACGGTAAGAATTTGAAAAATTGAATGCAATAGTGGGAGAATATAATAGTTTGGAATTTTACTGTATTTTCAATGTCCCGACTATATTTAATACAAATCTCTTAAAATATGACTCAATTGCAATTCTCTTAGCATTCGCCTCGAGGAAAGTGTACTAATCAATCTTCAGAAAATCCCAGACATAATTATTATGCAGCTCGGCTTCTAATTCAAAATAACTGCTTATTTACATCGCTGAGAGCGGAGGCAGCAAATACATTGGGTAAAACTATACATCAAATATTTATCCGCCACCTTTAGGGGTAGGAAAGAGCGTTCGGAGGTTGCTCTTATTTGATGCAAAAGCTGGAAGCTGTTTACTCAATGCTTCAATTTATCAATGCACGCAGGATTTATTTGATTTTCTTGTGTGCCGGGATATTCGTTGAATTCGTGAGTTTAAGTCTGGCGAGCTGGGAGTCGAATCCGCTCTAATTTGTGAATGTATTAAAACGTCATTTAGCGCTGCTTGAAAGGCGTTTAGGAGACTGGATTTAAATCAGTTTCAAGTCGACATGATTCGTTTTACCTAAGGGATGATGCGACATTCGGAATGATTTACTGAGCAAATGTTTGAGCAGTGATTTTGAGTAATTGAAACAGAATTATTTTGTTACAATCACGAAACTTTTTTATGTGAGTTGGTGAAAGTCCGTGGTGCATTTGAAAAGTGTCAATTTGAATATGTTTCAATGCATTAAGAGTGCTAATTTAAATTTAGATAAGCAGAAATATGGGAAAATTTTATAGTGAGAAAGAGGGTTATTTAAAAATAAAATTAAGGCTTAATGCAAAATTTCTCATATTCGTTCTTAAATATTTTTTTTAAATGGCTGAAAAATCTAAATAACGATTCCGTACTATCAACAACTGTGGCTCATTCTGCCAATTTTTATTTCATGTGAATTCTCAGGATCCTAATGATATTCTCATTATTCTAATATATTCAGTACATGTATTTTTGAGAGAAATATCAAAATTAGAAATTACTTTTCCTTCAGTTTCTGATGAACATAAATAAAATGCAGTATAATAGTTTGGAAATTTTACCTGTTAAAAATAATGAAAATTAATCTTGCATATAATTGCTTTTTTGTTGTTCATAAATACTTTGAAATATTTTACATACTTTTAATAATACAACTTAAAAATACAGATCGGTATTTAAATCAAAAGAAAAATGCATAGGAGTTAGAATTTTAATTGTAACAAGCGTAGATTTTAAATTGTTCCTCTTAACCACAATTCTACTAAATACATCGACAGTATTTTAAACCAATGAACTAATTTAAATTTAGATATGTAGAAACATGGGAAATTTTAAAATGGGAAAGAAGGTTATTTAAAAATAAATTTAAGACAAAATTTCTGATATTCGTTGTCAAAAAGTTTTAAAAACCACTGAAAAATCAAAATAATGGTTCCATAGTATAAACAACTGGGCTGAGTTCGCCAATTTTTATTTCGTATGAATTCTCAGGATCCTAATGATATCATTATTCTTCTATTACAGGGTGTCCAAAAAGTTCCCGTACTAATGATTTGTGAATTTATTTAACAAAAACAATAGGTTTAAAAATAATTTTTTATGTCAATGATAAAAAGCACTTTTAGCATAACTAAGGAAAAAATACTGAACTTACATTTATTATAAATGTTCAAAATGCCTACCCCTTACTCAGAGACAAATCTGAACTGGTTTGCGCATGTTTTTCGAAGCGCGTTTTAACATGCTAGGAGTGATTTCTTGTATCCTTTGGGTAATAGCGATTTTCAAATCATCTATTGTTTGAGGATCACCTTCATAAACTTTGTCCTTTAAATACCCCCACAGAAAAAAGTCAGGTACGGTCAGATCAGGGGATCGGGGTAGCCAATGATTTTTTTAGATAAGTCGATCGCCGAAAAAAGCTTCAAGCATGTCCATGGTTTCATTACTCGTACGGCAAAATTTAATATACTTGAAAAAAATCATGGAAAATGATTTTTTAAATTTGGTGTACGGGAACTTTTTGGACACCCGGCATATTCAGTATATGTATTTTTGAGAGAAATCTGAAGAATACTACTTGTAAGTACAACCTATATAGGTAAAAATACCATATCCGGTTTCCTCATCATCAAATTAGGTAACAACTTTTTTTACTTCATATGAATGATTATTATTTCTGGATAACTTGATTATTCCAATCTGCCAATCAGGGTTCCTAATTTTATAATTATTGTGAAATTAAACTTTGATTGAGTTTCCCAACTTCAACAAATAGATAGACATCTCTATTTGTTTTGCTACTTTATAGATATAGCTAAAGAACTAGAAGGTTCTAGCTTTATTTTGCCAGTTACTCACCGAAAGATACCATAAATATGAGGATGAGAAGCTAAAGAAAGAGAGGTGTTTTCCGTACCACCCAAGTAGAGGGTAGGGATCCGCTATCTTCCCCAAACTGACTTTACCCACTGGAAGGATTGTACCATGACCGGTTATAGTCTTTAGGATTTAACGTAAATTCCCATCAAAGCTGTCGTCACGCGCCTGTCATTCATATTTTTCAGTTGCCTCAGGTTGACCCAGAGTAATTAATTTGTGATTACTTTCAAAGATTAATTGATTTAAAAGAAATTTAAAGAGCAAGAAAATATTTCATGGATGTTAATTAATTTGAAGAACTAACAAAATTTTTTGGCTGGAGAGTGCATTGACAGAGATTATAATTTAAATATTAATATATGTATATATAATGTATAGAATTATATGTCCTGAAATGACGCTGAATTTTTCCAAATCAATAAATGGAAGAAAAGTTAAGATCTCGGAAGACTGAAAAAAAATAAGAAGTATTGCTTTTTTCCAGTTGAACAAATGCATTTTATTTAAACTTGTAAGTGCAATGCTTTAACTTGCCTGAGAACATCAATAAAAGCTATATCTTCACAAAATTCACTAGTTAGATATAAAAAAATTATTTACTAGGATTTATTTGATTAGTTGGCGAAACAATAAGACGCTACAAATAAGCAAATTGATTTTTAATTAAAAATAAATTTTAAAGATATAAGAGATAATATTCATATTGTTGCAATGGGGACATTTAAGAGATTTGTAGATTAAAATAACTTTTTCATACAAAAAGCTATGAAAATAAAATATTAGTGTTTTTATTTTTCTTACTAAAGCCAAAAAATTGTGATAGAAACCAAAACCTAATACTATGTCGGAGCCACTTAGTACTTCTAAATCACCCACGAAAATGGAAGTGGAAATGTATTTTCCTTTAGATGTGCTTTATTCTCTCTACGCCACTGAATGATACAAACAAAATTAAAAGATAACTCTTTCACAAATAAAATTTATCAATATTTTAAGTCTTCTCCTTTGCATTTAAAATATTTCGAGAGACTTTTTAAATTATAAGCTATGGAGAGGTTTTTTAATCTTATTCATGTTATACATACATGTTAACTGGAAATCGAATTACGTAACATTCGGCAAATAGTGTCTTGATGTAAACTTTCAAGTTCCATTAAATGAATTCCTTCTTAATTTCACTTTCCTCTTCTCAATTCTTAGCTGTCATTTAGCTTCTTTTGGGTTTGTTAAGAAAATTAAATTTTCTAAGTTTCAAATATTAAATATCTTTCCTCATGGTTTTAAGGGATTTTCAAGGTGATTTTCCAATCAGCAGTAACCAAACAAAACTATGAGTGACCATTGAAACTCATAGTTTAGCTTGGAGGCAGATTTTAAATGGTATTTCGAAACATCAGCCAAATATCTGTGCAGGAACTGGGAATATTTGTTCTGGCTCTATAAAAATATTTTGGCTTCAGTTCTCATAAGGTGTTGACGAAGACATTTTATAAATAGTAATTATATTTTTAAAGTCATATTTTATCTTGGGTAGCTAAGGTGCCATCAAACATATTTTTAAAATTCAAAAATGTTGGACTTGGCATAATAACTCGGACGGCATGCTAATGTACAAGTACTGATCACCCACGATCAAGTAGTTATAGTGAATGGTTTAGGTGCCATCAAACATATTTTTAAAATTCCAAAATGTTGGACCTGGACATTATAACCCAAGTTGAATGCTAATGTAAAAGTACTGACCACTAATTTCATGCACTATCACCTGTATAATCATGTACTTCAAAAGTACTCAAACATCTTCAGCGGCTTAAAATTTAATCTAAAATAATGCTACGAAACGGTTAAACTATCTTTATAAATATCACCTCTTTTAAAATATTAAAAAATCTTATGTCCATTTAATATATTAATTTCAACAATAGAAACAAGCAAGGTATATAAATATTCAAAAATAAAAAATAATTTCGAAGGGTGCAATTGATTACATTTGATAAGGGAATAAATATAATTAATTTATATCAAGAAATGCCAGAGAAATTTTTATGCAATTTCTCAAAAATTAACACATATTAGTAAATTAAACAATCAATGCGCTTATTTTATATAATTATAATGTATAGATAGAACTTACATAAACAATAATATTAAGTTTATATGACGCAGAATGTTTATATATGAAAATATCTATTCATTTTAAGTAAACAATTCAATATATAAACAATTTCACTGAAGAATATGCTGGAAAATTTAGAATATAAAAAGGTGCACAATATTAGTAATTATAGAACTAGTAATTTAGAATTTATGAGTATATATCGACAGAAATCTAAGCTATATAGAAACGTTTCGAAAAAGATAAACAAATTAAAAATTCAGTTATATAAATAATATTAATTTAATTTGTGATATAACGACAAACTTAAATAAATAATCACATTCCTCCCAATAAATATTAATAACCAATATTAAATCACAATCTGAATTTGAAATAATATTTGTTCAAAGATAACCTGTTATTTTAGTTGATATCAGAATAAAAGAAAATAAATAGATAGTTCATAAGATCTAATGGAAAAAAAGTTATAGTAAGTTGTTTAATGCATCAGAATGACTTTATACTCCTCGAATAATTTTAAATAAACTAATAATAATTTGATTTCAATATAAACTTTTTTTCTCATATCTAAACTAATTTTCATCCCATTTTCTTCAGTTGCACTCTTAAATATTTTATGCGTCAAATTAATTAGATTTCAATTTGGTAGATTTTGTTGTATCGCAGATCAGAGTATTTTTAACAAAGTTACTTCATGTTCATATATAATTTAATTACTATCCTCTCTGTATACCTTAAAACTTAACTTTTTAAAGCCTTTAACTGTAAGAGAAACAATTTTAATTAAATTTCAATTCTTTTAGATGTAAAATATGCATTGTAAAGGCATATTAAAAATTCAATTAAAGCTGAAGTGACATTTGTTCAATGTTAAAAGAATCAAAACTTATTCCTACAATGGAAAATAAATTCTATTTCTTTTCTAAAAAAATAATTTTGGAAACAATAGGAAATAGATCTTATGTATTCAATTCAATTAATATATTATGCAATTTAAATAGATTTGATTATTTGAAATACTTTTAATAAGGGTATATACTTAAAAATATTAATTGTTTTTTTAAAAAGGAATGTATATATAGTGGTAAATTTACAATAATCTTCTTTTCTCTAACATATATTAATTAACTGATATTTGGAAGAAAAAAAATCAATACTTTTTACTTAAATAAAATTATGTGAATGGGGAAAACAAAATATCAAATGTCTTAATATATTCAACAATAAAGTAATAAATTTCATTTGAGTTTGCTGATTCATTATAGCATGTAATACCAGAAAATAACTGAATGATACATTTTTTCCGAATGCGAGTTAGGACTATACACATTTATCCAATTTTACTCTTTAAAATAAATTTACTTATCCACTGCAATCATTCGTGATTGTATTTTCATATTCTATTTATCTTTTTGGTTGAATGTTTTTAGAAGAATTTTCAGTGACTTCAGATTTTACTATCATATAATTACATCAAAACTTTCCCGTAAAAGTGGTACACATGATGCAACGAAACTTTATTACGAAATGATGTTTCGCAAATTGAGGGGTATAAAAATGGTAACATAAAGCGATGTTCTACAGAGACAACTGCGGTATCCAGAATTTTTCAATTTAAAACTTTTAATGGAACCAACATTTAATACTCACTGGGGAATGATTTTTTTAAATTTAATAAGTATTCAAATTATTCTAAAATTACCAGAATTTTAGCGATAATTCTGAATTATATTGAAGTTTATTATAGTTAAAAAAGCCACTTTACTCCCCTTTTAAATACACACTCGGTTTTTAATTTTATTAATTTCATTTCTTTGTAATATTTCGATAATTGCGTAAATTTTCAAAATGGATTTCAAATACAGTTTGTGTTTAGTGAAAATGCTAATTATGTATTAATACAGTTCAAACCAAAATTACTGTGTCATCTAATATCCTTTGAAAACCACAATGAAAATTCGTGCTCTTAAAGAAGTGATATTCAAAAGAAAACCTGGCTAAGCTGATGGCTAATAAGCAAATTTTTTGGAGGACATTTTTACGATTTGAGAAAACCCTTATTTGATTTATATCGATTTGGTCAATTATATATTTTGACTAAAACCAATGTTTTTATGTATTGAATTGTTAACGAGGGGTGAAGGGAGTTCCTTAATTTCTAGATATCTAGAGGATTCGCAGTAATTTCGTAAATTGGCATTTGAGACTTTTTTTTAAATAATATTTAATTATTTGTTTACAAATAATTAAAAAAGTGGCAAGATTAAATTACTGAAATGTTTGTAATTGAAAAATAAAAATGATTAAAATCTAAAATAATAAAAATGGGAACAATCTGCTTTAGAAAATAAAGGAATATTACTAGTTTTTGCTTCAACAAATTATTCGAAAATCCTTTTACTTTAAACAGGCAAGTTTAAATTATTGAAGTGTCTATAGCAAGTGGCAAGATTAAATTATTGAAAAGTCTGTAACTGAAAAATAAAAATGATTAAAACCTAAATTAATAAAAATGGGAACAGTCTTCTTTAGAAAATAAATGCTTCATCAAATTATTCAAAACTAATTTTAGTTTAAACAGGCTAAAAGTCTTACTAATATATAATAATTTTTAAACAGTGATCTTTAATTCTCTGAGAAATGGGGACTCCATTGGAGTATATATCCTTTTTCCTGTGATGATCGATTTAAACATTTGAATGACTTTAAAACTCTTTCCTGGTGTACGAAAACGTTTTCCAATACAACGACCATACGTCACTTTTCGTATTGACTTGAAAGTATTTTTCCGGAACATCCCAACAGAAAACAGCGTCCCATGCGTTTCGTTGCGCTACAAATTGAAACCGGGACTCGCTTAAACTCTACTGGCACCCCCGGGGGCCAGAAGCGATGGTTCACCCCTACAGAATTCTACTTCGCCCCCCTCCCTATTTTTTTATTGTGCACGGATGGAGAAAAGCGAATAGTTTATTGGATTTTATTGCTTCGAGGAAAACTCTAAAACACAGCTTATGGGTGAGCTGTTATTGATTGCCTAATATCCCATTGCAGTTTCTGGATTTTATGGTGAAGACGACGCTCCCCGTGTCCTTGCTTTTTCCCTGTTTCTAGGGATTTTTTTTCACTTCTTCCTTTGGTAAAGTTTCATTCTGGTGCTTCCCTGGTGTATTAACTGGTTGTGGTGGATCACTTTGCTTGTTTTGCTGCGGAAAAAAAAGGGAAAAAATCTAAGGAAAAAAAGTCAAAAAGTCTGAGGTTTTATGCCAGATTTCTTTCCCATTTGGTGCCTCTGTGGTCGGAAATCGATGGCATTTTGCTTTATTGTGTTTCTTTCCTCCTTAAAACACAGATTCTACATGTAATTCAATATGCAACGATCTTCCTTGGGAATCGAATAAAAATACTTGGGTTAGAGAAAATAGTATTTCTTACATACCATAAAATGATACTCCGTTGCATTTAAATAGTGGTATTAGAGATAAGGATAAGTATCTAAAAGAATATATTTTTGGTTCAAGATCCATCCTTGGCTATATCGTATCACATATATAGTAAAGTTATGGTTCAAGTTAAGGATATAAATTGTAAAAAATTTAACGATAGCTGCTAAAAACATATGATGAAGCAAGCCTTAAAATTAAAATGTTTTAAATCCAAACATGACGCAATGCAAAAAGTATTATATATAATTGAAAAAAGCGAATGATTTTAAGAAGTTAAAAATATTTGGATGGTAGGTTCCATCCATGAAGTTCCATAAGGTTGTGGATGAGGAATTTAAAAAAAAATGAAAGCGAGAATCAAAAGTAGGATATTCTCTGCAAAAATAATTCTTCTATTCGAAGTCGAGTCATTTTGACTTTAGAATTCTCGTATACGAAGCTTGGGTCCCGAACTGATGGCAAATTTTACTATTGTTAATTTATAGGTTCCATTTCTCCTTGGAAACAGAAATAAAATGCAACCTATTAAGGATTTCTTTGCATCACTGTATGAAAATCCTTGTATATTGTCGAGAAAGCAGATTATACAGCTTTACTATTAATTACTAGGTTATTCTTAACAAAAGAAAAATATCTATAAGTCCTTTATTCTGAAATCAAGGCTATTAGTAAGAATAAATTATTTTGTTCTCCCGTTTCTAATGTAGAGAGAAAATAGGACCTGGATAGCCTGGTTGATAGGACGTAAGTTTGGCATCCCTTGGGTTGTGAATTAGAATCCCACCGGTAGAAAATTCTGTGTCTGTGATAACTGTTACAAAACTGCTTTACCCGAAAAATCCTCTAAGGTGAAATAATAACGCGAACTGTATATGATCTGAGTTAACGGTTCTTTGATTCAGGTCCAAATTATAGAATGCAAATGAAATTTTCACCCTATAACAAAAAAAATTGACGCACCAAGAAGGGGCCGTCCCATTGAGGCGAAATCTAGTGGATAGGAAGACAATGTACTGAATAGTAAATGATTAAAATAACAGGACAATTGAATTATTTATTTCAGAGTTACAGTAACAAGTTAAATAAGGTGTTGACCCGCCTGTAGCCTGGTAGAAACTGCCACACCACGTAGCATAGACCGATAAAGTTTCCAGATGGTCTCCTGCAGTATTTCATGCCAAATTCGCTCCATTTGTCGAACGAGGTCATCAACATTCTGTGGCAGATGCAATCACCTTCCAATTATATCTCAGGCATGCTCGATGGGGGAAAGATCTGCCGATCTGGCAGGCCAAAGAAGTGTTTGAAAGCTTGCAGACAATTCATAGCAACACGTGCCATATTTTGGTGTGGCATTGTCCTGATGAAAAAACAGCCGAGGGGACTGCAAAAGGAACGGTAGCAAAACCGGTTTTTGAAGGTCATCGACGTACCGATATGCAATAAAGGAACCTCTAATGACGACTAAAGGGGTCCAGCAATCAAAGGAAATGGCACCCTAGACCATAATGCATTGTTGAGGGCCGGTGTGGCTTTCAATAGTGAAAGCATTATCCACCCTGTACCCTCCCTGGATGTCACCAAACACGTCTCCGATTATCGTCAGGACACAGTTGGAAGCGGGATTCGTCACTAAAGACTGTGCTTAGCCCAGACAGACCCAGACATTCCAAACTTATCAAGCCATGCACCACCGTAATCTGGCTCGGCAGTGTGCAGGCGTGAGGGGCAGGTGGCGTAACGGTAGGTGTGAGCGTAGATTTCGTTGTCTCAACCATCTGTAAATGGTCATGGTGGACATTGGTGTTTGGATTGAACGTCTGATGGTTGATATAGATGAAGAAAGCGCTGTGACAGCTGATCGGTCAATCACTCTGTCCTTACTTTCTGTTGTGGCCCTAGGTCAAACGCTGCCATCCTGACGCTGAGCTCTGCCATTTTCCACCCAACCTTGCCAGCATTTCCGAATCGCTGCATCGTTTACACTCAAATGACAAGCGATTCCCCCATTTGTCCAACCAACCTGTTTCAATCCAATGATACGACCTCTGTCAAACTCTGGCAGTTGCTCGTAAGGAGAAGGAGCCCTGAGGCGAGGAATTTTTTAAGTTGATGAAAGGTAATCGGAATCGGAATCAAACCAGAAGTTTTAAAAACCATAGAAGAACTGCTCCTTATATACATCTGCTGGATGTGCAGTTCCGATGCGCTGAAGATCAAACTATTCATTCATTGGACACCAAAATTTAATAATTTGCATGTTTTGCCAAAACAGTCATGCTTACGAAACTTCAAAGCAATCGGATGATTTCTTCTTGCTGTGTCGAATTTTTATAGAGTATATGAATAAAATTCGCCCCCTACAAATGACTGTACCGCATAAGTAGCAAATAATTGGTACATGACGGAGCTACTAAAACAAGAGACGCATGATATCCACTAATGATCATTGACTTTGCCCAAGAAAATTTAAGCAATGAATTTGCCATTTTGCAATGAAACGTCTATGACAAATGCTATAAGCAACAACAAGAACAAACATTTAACAATTCATGTATGTTCTGAGAAAAATGTATACAGATAAATGTTACAAAAGTCATCTTTCTATTGGTTGTTTTTAGTTACTTCATATAACTGAAGTTCCATCTTTTCTAAGCTAATTTTTTACGTACGTTGTCTCAATATTATTAATAAAAACTGGACAAGTATAGCTAAAGACAACCATGTAATTTTAATTAAATTTAAAAAATTTCTTTTCTAATGATATAAGCATCTTGTTAAATCTGATTTCTCTTTATTATATTTATAAAGTTCTATTTGGCAAGTTGAATTAATAAGTATAGATTGATATTCGATTTCAAGTGATTTTTTTAAATAGAGGTCAGCATTTAATGCAATGCCTCATGATCTTAGTTCTGAATTGTAGCACTAATATCGTTTTTCTATTATATATTATGTTTCCTTCAATTTTTGAAGAACATATCTAAAATACAACATAATTTGGAAATTTTACCTATGAAAATAATTAAAAAAAATTTGTATTCCATTGGGTTTTTTTTTTTTTTGAATTTCATAAATGGTTTGAAATGTTTTACATATTTTACTAATACAAATCGGGGAATATAGATCTGTATTTAAATGAAAAGAAGAAAACATAGAATTTTGAACTTTTCATAAGTAATATGCAGAGATTTTAAATTGTTCCCCTGAACCATAATCATAATAAACACATCTATATTTGTGACACATCTATATTTGTAATTAATTACTTTTAATATTAATCTAAATACAATATTAGCAATGAATACAACTTCTTCCCTTAGGAAATCTTCAATGACCAATAACATGTCAAAGATAATCCTGCATAACGTAAAGCACTTGCTTGGCTACAATTACTTTCTCTTCTTTTTAACAATTCCCCATTTCCTTGGCCCATTCCTTTCTCCTTTATCAGAAAGAAGAAGGCGATGGTCAGTTTGTTATCCTTCCACCTGCCACAGTTCCCACACCCAACTGAAGCAATCTAACAGCCAAGGATTTTCAATTTTGGGAGCCACTGGTCACAGAAAAACTTCTGATTGTTTCATCTCTCCATGACGAAGTTTTTCTGTTATTCATCTGTTAGTTTTCTGTATTGTTTCACATCGCTTATCCGGTATGGGTAAACTATCATCTTTTCCAAAAGGTAACATCAAAAGATGGTTTCGATTCTTTCTCATTTGTTCTAAATTGTCCATACCCTGCCATTGGGCGTCACGCACTCAAAGAAATTCCTTCACCCATGCGTGACAGTGTGTTCTTAGTGTGTAGGGGGAACTGCGAAATTATATTTATTTTCCTAATATCATTTTCTGGATAGCTGATAATTTATTAATAGATTAAGAAAACTATTTATTATAATCGGAAATGTTTTTAAACTTGGGAATAAGTATTATAAATCAGATTATCGCGATTATTAGTTGATATAAAATCCACTCAAGATGAATAAGATAAAATAAAATTATATCAGTGCAAAATATAAATGTTGATTATTGACGTATGAATTGCAAATATTATTCAATAGATCTGTGATGATATTTATTAATAGATTAAGAAAACGGTATATTATAATAGGAAATGTTTTTA
>JAOUZG010032859.1:10152955-10190593 GCA_026289955.1 Argiope argentata | reverse complement strand
GAACGGTATATTATAATAGGAAATGTTTTTAAACATGGGAATAAGTATTAATAGGAAATTAACATTTAATTTTTCAAAAATATCCAACATGTAATACAAATAAGTATAAGATTTATTCAGATTAAAAATCCCACAAAAATCGCAACGATTGAATATTATTGGCATCTTAGAACTGAAACTGAACCCTTCAACTTCAATTCATATTCTTTTTTGCAGGGAATTTTACTAATTTTGTAATAAAGAATAAAAGAAAATTATTTTTTTAAAGAATTACTTGAATACTTGGAATATTATTTCTAAATATTTTCTCATTTCTAATCTTTATTAAAATTTAGAACTTGTTTTATATTGATCATTTTTAATCAAAATGTAAAGATAATTTCAATATAAAAAGATAAAATTTCTTAGAACGCCAAAATGTCAGGTATAAAGAAAAAAAAAGAAATTTCATTAAATAGAAAAAAAATAGAAATGCAATAAGAAAATGATAAATGTAATTTCATTTGCATTTTTGATACGGTGAATATTGAAATCCGACGTTTAATAATTTAATTTTACATCCATCTTTTAACATATATCATAATAATTGTAAAGAAGATCATTTTTATGAATTTGTAAGAGGAAAAAGTAACATGAAAATTAATTCGAAACAAAATATGAAAGGCATTCCAATTTCCCATTTTAAATTATTTTATGTATGCTTAAAATGCATTTAAACAGAATAAATATTGTTCCTTTAAGTATATAATTTAATTTTCAACGAAAATATATGAATATCATATTATACATTATTTCAAGATAATTGTAAAATTACTCAGATATTGCAAATTTGATATTTTGAATAAATATTTAATATCCTTTGTCGTTTTTGCAATTCAGTTTCAGTTTGTTGAAAATCATCATATCTATTACCAAAATTTAATTTTTTTTTGAAAAAAAATATGAATTAATTAATTTTTATAGATCCAAAAGTAATATAGAACTTGTTAAATTCATTTTAAAGCTAGCAGCCTTTATCAACCAGCCGGTTCTCCAGTATTAATGCATTCTAAAATGTTCAATTATAATATTATATAACTGGTTCTCATGATAGACTTTTCATCAAAATTTGTTTAAGCTTCAAATTTTAATATTTATATCATTCAGAATTTTCTTATCTTCTATAATCATTATATTTTGATATTTATGTCATTAATAAAGTGAGCTATAATCACTGATTTTTATAAAATAGTGATGTTGAAATTTTCATGATTCAGATAGTTTAGTGATTATTTAGTTGGCCGAAGTGGAACACTTTTTATTTAAAAAAATCCGGGCCTTAAGAGTACTTTGTTAAATATGAATCACAGAGCACAGAATATATGCAAAAATTTAAAATTCGTACTTCATCAGCATTTACCGACTCAAATTATATTAAATATAATATGTAGGCCAATATTCCGCCCTGTAGAGAAGCAATACACATGCACATACAGTGAGCTTTGCTAAATTTATAAATGATATTCAAATATTCGTTATCGATCAGTTTTACAGACTGAGTAAATTGATTGGGAGGCAATTCTTTTTACATAAAATATTAGCATCTCAAAAATATTTTTTTAAATATGATTCACAGTGTAGACGATCTAGACATAAGTTAAACATTCGCCATTTACTAAATTATTTTTAGAATAAAGTTACATATCGTGATTATTTACTTCATTTAGACCATTTTAATACATGTATTCTATAATTAAAGATTTACAAATTAGTCATTTGGGGCAAAATGGAATGAATAAAATACGAAACAATTACCTTAAGAAAAGCTGTTTTATTAAATTAATAAAACAGCTATATCGATATTGCAAAAGAGTATAGAAAGTTCTTTGCCGCATTTACTTTATATAAAATATCCTATTTCATATTTTTATCTTGTCAGAACATAATGTTTTCTTTTGGTGTCATTAAAAGTCCGAAAGCGAAAAATAAAAAAAAAAGTTATTATCCGCACAAGTATCTCAAAAATCGGATTGTCATTTCATTTACAAAAGCCCTGATTAAAAAGAAAATAAGTTAATTACTTCCTCAAATAAAACCTAGAAAATGTTATTTTGAACACTTAAAATGAAATAAATAGAAAATGTGGTTTTTTTAACAATAAATACGAGAGAAAGAGTTTTATGATCATTTGCATACTAAAATTAATAATTCAATGAAACAATTACAATGAATAAAAATATAATTTAACCCCTTCGATGTGCATATTTGCGACTTCCAAGGTATACGTATGTCAATTTTGGTACATATAGGGAAAATAGTATAACTTGTAGAGCACCAGCACACAAACACTCACACATGACACATAAACAGTCACACGCACATCGGGTTTTATTAAAAGTGTTTAAAACTTTTTAAAATTCCTTTGGAAAATAAATTGGCATTTATTTTAAATCAAAAATATCTTTTGTTTTCAACGAATAATCGAAAGTTTTGAATAATTAACAACTGATTCTATCAATAGCATTACTTCTATTTACAAATATTTATTTCCTACCAGCACATAAAATTATTAATTCTAGCAAAATTTCTCTTTCAATCAAACTAATCATTCATATTATTTACTAAGTAAGCAATTCAAAATGTCATTTCATCCCTCGGGAAAAATGTTCTAAATCGAACCAAACTCATAAACGCCCGTCAAGCTGCGTTAAGTGACATTTTAATACATTCACGAATTACAGCAGGAGTAACTCCCAGATCGCAAGGTTTAAAATCACATATTCCAGGAATATCCTTTCGAACTCACAAGGAAATAAATAAATCCCACAAGCATTGATAAATTCACAGAATGAATAAACAGCCCTCAGCATTTACATCAAATAAAAGCAACTCCCTAAAGTTTCTACCTTTCTATAAAAGGTGACACATGAATATTTGATGTCTACTAATCCCGATTGCATTGGAAACTTGTATTCTGAATTGTACAGAGAAGCAGTTATTTTAAATTAAATATAAAAAAATATCGCAAATATGCTAAATATTGATTAATAAATTAAAGATTTAGCTAATGTTATTGAAAATATCGTTTTATTGTTTACTTTATCACTTTATAATAAATGCGTATGTATAATATGCAGCTACTAGGGAATTTTTAACGTTTAGATATAAATTTTCAAGTTCATAGAAAAGCAATTAATATACAAAACGGTATAAACATTACAAGACACTTTAAAAAGTATATTATTTTCACAATATATTAATTTGAAAAAAATTAACTATCCAACTGCTGTATTTTTTTTAAATTTTTCCCTTACCATTTACATATATATAAAAATGTATTTAAAATAAGAGTAACATTATGGTTAATAAAAACATAATACTTAATTTTTTTATTAAATATTTTTAGAAACATCTTTAGTTATTAGTTTTGAGTATTTATGGGAATTTTAAATTCGTTAAAATAAAATAAAATTTATTTTTCAAAAACTCAGATTTATTTAAATGTACGGCAAAAATTATAATATATAATTTCATGAAATTTTCAAAAAAAAAAATAGAACGGAGAAATATTTTAAATATTTTTAAATCCAAAAATAAATCAATGTTTTAAGAAAAGCTATTAAACCTATTTAGTCTTCTATACTAGTTTTATTTTGAAAATCCTGTTTCTATACTGGATTTTTTTCCTTCTTATAAATATATATATATAGATTAAAAAGGACATATTACTATTTGGGTTTTTTTTTCTTAAATTCAAATGCCTCTTGTAATGAAACAGATAACCGTCCTACGGAATAGATCCAATTTTCCTTCAAGGCAATTTGTTATAAATAGTTTATTGCCAAATATTTTTACATCGCCTTTTGTAGTGAAACAGATAATTATCTAATAGAATGGATCCAATTTTCCTGCAATGCAGTACAACATTGTTTATAAATAGTTTTTTGCCTGATACTTTTACATAGCATAAGATTTACTATTAAATATAAAAAGGGAAAAAAAATTAGAACATATGAATATACATTTTTTTTCATATTTCATTCTATAATGGTATAATTTGTACGCTAACAGCATGACTGATTATAGAATACTAAAATGAAATCTAATAACAATAGTAAAGTTATTTTTAATTGATAAATCATCATACAATGACTCAAATAAGAAGTTATTTGAATTACTTTTTAGATTTCAGCACATTTATGCATGAAAACCTTTTTATAAATGCTTAATATATAAGTGAATATTTATGTAAAATGTATGGATGTTTTTATATAGAAAATATCAATAAAATATTTTTAAAATACCTGTGTTATGAATTCTGAATTATTTACGGCGACGTAATGCTTAGTTACTATATGTTGAGAAATACCTTTAATGGTATAATTTTTAACTACCTTTAGTTAATTAATAAATAAATTTTAATATTTTTTTCATAAAAAATAAAGCTTTACCTTATCTAAATGAAAAATAAATCATTTAATTCAAAACATTTGAATCATTATTATTTTTAGCCTTTAAACTACAAAAGAAATAAATAAAAAATAAAGAAGGGATAATGTTTTATGCTATTTCAAAACAGTTTGTCATTCTTTGCTAAAAATAATTAACATACTAATAATACTTTAATTTCTAATATGTACTTTCATTACAGTATAATAAACTTCATTTATTACCTTCAAATGCTGCGAAATAAATATATTAATTAGTTTTAAATTTAATTTCAATATAGAAACAGCTCGTTAACGGAGAATTATGATTTCACTATAAGCAATTACTTTATATGACAGTTCGAAGTAGATTGTAGTCCTTAGTCCAAAAAAAATTGAACATGCTTCACAAACTTTTCCCTTTTTTGATAAATGATCATATTTAGTTATGACATGTAACTCAAAACAAAATACAAAATTGATTAAAATAACTATTTATTGAAATCGGTTGTCTGTTGATGTAGACTGATATATAAACGCCATGATTACTTCCATATATGAGTGCTATATAAAGTAATATGTTGTATGTTCTACATAAAACAAACTAGTAGAAAACAAGTAGTAGTTATTAAAAAAAATCCTAATTTCTAAATATTTTTTAGTATCTCGAAATATATTGAAGTTAAAGAGAACCGACCATATTTGCTTGGCATATTTTTCATTAAATATAAAACATACATTCATTTGCTTCATACGTATATGTAATTACTATTTACTTCTAGAAATTTGCAAAAGCTAAAATTCCTTTAAAGGTTTGACCAGTGTCTTTCATACTTAGTTTTCTATTTTTTTCCTTATTTAGTAAGGAAAATTCGAAAATTGAAACATATACGATATTTATTTGCTTCGTTGTAATGAAAAAATATATTTGTAGAAAATAGTTGCACCAATTAAGATAATAAAATCAGATCACAAATGATTTTTTATTCAATAATTTAATTTAATGCTTTTAAACTTCTTTAACCATTTTTATTGAAATTTTTGTTTCAAAAACTTATATGGCAGTGAAATAAGAACAAATAAATATATTAAATAGCAATAAAAATGGAAATCCATGGGAATCTCAAAATCCAAAACCAATTTAATTGTATAAACTGATATAAAAAGATTTTTTCCCTTATATTTTTTATATTTTTCACCATTTATTATTTAAATATTATTTAATCTTTAGTAAAACGAAAAAGAAATTATATATAAAAAAGAAGGTAGAGTATCTGCCTCATGCTCTGTCACGGGTTTGAGTCCCGGTTCGGGCGTGGTTGTTCTTCAGTATACTATTAGTGAAGTGTGTGAATGTGCCCCCTGTAAAAAGGGTGTTTGTGCAAGCGAATGCGGTGAGTGTGTAGCTAAGTCGTACTCTTGGTCATAGTTAGCGCTATTTCAAAAACAAGAGACGCTCCTTTCGGCTTAAATCTGCTGGTGTATCAGCGGGGGAGCTTTTCCAATATGGCATGCGCCATAAATAACAACAGCAACAACTTCAAAAAAATAGGTTCGAAATTAAATATTTTAAAAAAATTATCAAAATTTTTTTTGAAAATTATATTACATTTTTATTTTGTTAGCAATTTAAAAATTTATAATTGCGTTAATTTAGTGCTAATATTTTAAATACTTTAAACAAAATTCAAAATATATTCTCAAAAATATCCCAAAATTCTTTAACAGAGAAAAAAACCTCGAGAGAAAATAAATCAGTCTTGGAGGCCTTAACAATCCCACAATCCAGAAAAATCATCTTTTGTAAAATACCGTCTGGCAATTCCAGCTGGAGAAAAAGCTTATCCCAAAACTATTTCTTCATCCTTATCCTCAGCGGAACATTTTGCATCCGCATTTTTATCTTTCGACAAAAATTCAAATTATCTCCCAATGTGATTATGAATAGGAGGGGTTGGAAAAAAAAGATTAAAACGAAAGCTCCAAACTTTCAGGTGGTAGTTTACATTGGAATACTTGTTTCAACCCAAGACTTTCTGGAGATTTCTTCCTCTTGTGCAGCAACTCTCTTGAGGATAATACCGTGTTCTTATTATTTATGCAAAAAATGATGAAGAAAATAAAAATGCCATCAAACCAATACTGAAAATAAAAAACCCACTTCACTTCTTGTTAAATTTTCTTTCACGAAACTTTGTCGCGTGTTGTAACTAGCCCTCTAAAGCATCTTAAGGAAATTCAACATGACTTCAAACATTGCACAGAAGTTGAGTTGCGGTTTTAGGAGTCTTATCTTCTTGCATTATTAAATTTTTACCTTTATATCTTCCAGCACGTATGAATTTTTTCGCTAGCTTGGGAACGGCGAGACAAAAGCTGCTTTTCGTGTTAGAGTATTTGTTATAGTTTTCCCTAAAGCCTGATCCTTTTCAATATTAGTTTAGCTTTTGGAGTGAGGATATGCAAATGGTATATGATTTATTTTATTCTGCGGGAGGAATAAAAGCCTGGAAATGTATTCTGGCGAATACTTAGACGAAAAAACTGGGTTCAGAAAATGCAAGTTTAGAATCCTATTTTTCTGCTTAGAATTCTAAAAAACTCATTCATTTTACCTTTCTATTTTTTTATCGAAAAGAAAAATATACATAAAAAGATTGAACATTGATAAATTACCTTCGTTACTCTCTGACCCAGGAAAAATAATAAATTTATCTTCAATAAGCGAGAATTCTTATATAATAGTTTAGATGCATCAATTCCGTTATCAGAACCAGAGAAGTGAAAGTAATTTATTTTATTTCAGATTCAACAAGATATATATTCTGAGAGTAAGGAAATAAATATCTCTTTTAAGAATATACAATTATGATCAATCATTTCAAAATATTTACAGAGAAGAAGCTAAATGCCAATTGCCTTTGAAAGAGAAATGTAATTTCAGATTGGTATAATTTTGAAGTCCCATAAATCTTTAATCATAAATATCGTACGTATTAAAGTGATAGAATGGAATACCTATATTGGACTGAATATCGATTTTAATTTTTTATCTATCTTTTAAGGATCTGTGTTAACTTCATAGCTTATTTTCGGATGATGAATTTTTAATTAGACATATGTTATCAGATACATTAATTATTTCTGATGTAGTGAAATATGCCATAAAACTGTTAAAGAAAAATATCATTTTTTATTGAAAATATTATTTTAACATTATTAACTGAAATATATATATATATATATCTTTCAGTTAACGCGTGCACGAGCGCGCACACACACACAGAGAGAGAGAGAGAGAGAGAGTGCTGCTAGTCGATATTAACATGAAAATAGAACTCCAACACACACACACCACACCACATATATACAGAGAGAGAGAGAGAGTGCTGCACGTCGATATTAACATGAAAATAGAACTCCAACATGCACACACACACACACATACACACAGAGTGTGAGAGAGAGAGAGAGCTGCACGTCGATATTAACATGAAAATAGAACTCCAACTTGCACACACACACACACACATACACAAACACACAGAGTGAGGGAGAGAGAGAGTGCTGCACGTCGATATTAACATGAAAATAGAACTTCAACACACACACACACACACAACACAACACAACACACATATATACAGAGAGAGAATGCTGCATGTTGATATTAACATGAAAATAGAACTCCATTTACTCATGAGGTTACTTTAATTTGTCATCACTAGGAATATATTGTCCCAAAGCTTTATGAGTACTCATATGTATATAACTAATCGCATGCATTTGGATTATGGAGAAATTTTGAGTTTACCATATGTGTAGCATGCCTTGAATGCAAATATGGAATTATCTGTTATTGCCTCTTTTTTAAAAAGATATTAATATAACGTTATTAATGTCATTAGAGCCAAAATTGAGTTTTTATCCATAAGGATGAGGTAGATTATTATCAACTGTATTCATATATTTATAGCATATATACGAAAGACGACTGATTTTCAAAGATGCAATTAATTCTTTAATTATTGAATAAAATGCTTCGAAGTTGTAAAAGGTAATTTAAAATATGTTAATCGTATTGCCGGTGTCCTGGCATAGAGGTAGCGCTTCTTCCCGGGTTCGAGTCCTGAGCAGGGCATATCTGTTCTTTTATATTTTTTCTGTGAAGTGAGTGAATGTGCCCCCCCCCTGTGGAAAGGTGCTGTGCAAAAGCATGTGTTAGATGTGTCATCCTCATATGAGCTAGAAGTCAGACTTCTGCCCCCCGGGTGCTCAGGGGTCCATACCTCAGAAGCTACTGCGCCCCTTCTTCCGTTGTACAAAGCGGGCACGTCATCATCATCATTAATTGTGTTTTTCTCTAAGTAATGGAAGACCTTCATTTAGGATATTCAAATAAGCCTTTTTAAAGTACTTTATTTTATCAATAGTTATTTTAATTGAAGATACAGGCAATATATTATAATTATATAGAATATCTAGACATTTTTAGGAAAAGCACAAAATTTGAGAATAGATGCATACATTACATAACTTTACCTGATTTTTCCTGTAAACGGCATTCTATATAATTCATAAATACTATTTAAATAAAATATTGAAAATGAGAATTATTTCAGTCATTTATTAGGAATTGCATGCAAAACCTGATCATTCCCTGAATGGACGAATACTTTTTGGGCAATATAACAAAGGCAGATGATGATAAACTTTAGTCTAAAAGATCACCAGTCTGTAAATGAACAAAATATGAAATGTAAAATGCGATTGTCTGAGGTGAGGTTTAAACGTCAAGTTAACTTGGCACGCGTCGTTCTCGATGGATCGGCGATATATTTAATTTTTTTACAGGTTTGTAGTTTGGCATAGTACAAAATACTTAGTAAATATGTGAAATACTAATCGTGTCATACTTTAACCAAAAATATCAAGGTATTCTACAAAATTCCATATTAAATCGTGCAAAAAGTCTAGTTTTTATCTAATTAATGAGTATGTTTCTAGCTACGTGGGGGAATAATATTGTTGTTCTTTAGTAAGGAATGACTATTTTCATTAAACACGAAGAAACTTATACAATGACAATGTATGTACAGTCAAGATGCGTATAAGAAACACACAGCAGCACACTACAACAAATAGCAGCCGACAAGAAGTAATCGGTAAAAGTAACAACCACAGCACAGAAAGCTACCAGACTGAATTCAGCAGGTGGAGGTAATTTACTGTATATCCAAACGTTTCCAATACTCCACTACTTCCTCGCTTTAGCTGTATCTAACTGGCAACTAACTACTACACGACTGTGTACTCCTCACACGACTCGATGCTGCTCCTATAATAAATTCCAGGTCTCGGCACAAAACTCAATTCATCAATCGCTTGATCCTCACAAAGCTTGTTCTTATCTGGACTGCTCAAATAATTCCCCGTTGACTCTCTCATCGATTCAATACACAACAATCTTCGGCTTGAGACTGCCGGCCCTTTATAGTTCTCATAGTTGACTGAGGAGGCTCTGGAACAATCAGGCATACCTCGGTTCCATTTTGTTATTAAAATTCTGGAAAATTCTGGTATTATCTATTTTGTCGCCAAATGTTAGTCAAGTTTGTCGACAAGCTCTGGTATAAATGATTCGACATCCTGCCAGCATTTAACAAAACTGATCGGAAAACGGTCTTTGCAGTGATTGAATTAACCATGATGGGAAGCAAAATTAAATATTTGCAACAATATTTTTTTCTTAATGTAAAGATTCATTTTCTCATTTATTTTATCAAAAGATTATTTTTCTTTCAAAGAAAAATTATGCGAAACGCAATAGTTAAACCAAATTTATAGTTATATAAAAATAATTTTCTAAAATGTAACTGTCTAATCGTTTATACAGCTTTTTTTAATTAAAATGTATCACATAATTCATTTCATATAATTAAAACATTCAGTAAAAGTACAGACATTTGTTTAGGAATAAGAACTATATCTTACCACATTTATCCATTATTCAAAAAATATAAATTCGAGATTTATTAATGATTTTTATTATCTTTGAAAAAACCTCTAGACCTATTTCATGGCATTTATCATTCGCATTTAAACTAAAGTTGCACAAAAGCCACTTTTTTAAATGATTAACTATCCGATCAGCTAAAGAGCTCTTGTTAGATTTTTTTTCAATTTATATATTTTTTTTGTACTAATCGTCTATCATTTTATCAGAGGCAATTTTTTTAAAATCTCTTTTTATCCAAATCTTCTATAGTGCCCATTGATCGAAACGCATTCTTTTAAAAAGGTAATTAACTTTTTTAAAGTGATGATCAAGATACGTTTAATGATAAAATAAACCAAGAAAAAAATGGCAGACTCTCTTAAGCTGTTTTCTTTTTCTACTAATCACTGGATTTTTTTTGTTTTATTTACTTTTTTAACCGTTTTCTCAACTCTTTGTAAGAGGAAAAGTAGAGGTTCGTTTTTTATTCTCTTCCAACCATTAAATTTAATTTTTCAAGAAAAGTTTCATCAGTCTTTCTCTGTGTAGCATTTGATTGCTTGAAGAAAAAAAGAGTTACTAAAATAAATTTGAATTGAACTTTGAGGTATAAAAAATTGCTATAAGTCACTTGCTTTTTTTTCTAAAAGAACAATATTTAATAATAAATCAACCGAAATTGCTTTGTTGAAAGAATACCTTTTTACTTCATTGGCTCGTATTTAATACGATGTAATGTTTCCGAAATAAATGCTTTTAATAAAAACTTTAAACTTTATATATCAAATAAAATTATATTTTTAATAAAGAGGATGTTTGAATTTTAACATCTATTTATATCAAATAAGTTTTTATAAATACCTATTTGTCCCAAATTACTCATTATAAAAATACTGAAAAGAGATTGATACTATTGTTTAGTTTCTAAAAATATATCGTAAGAATAAATTTCCGCTCCCGATGATTTTTTTTAAATCTTTATAATTTATTTAAAATTTCAAATAATATTTGTTTATTTCAAATTTACTTTTAAATACCAATTTTCCTGAATTATAAATTTCTCCATTATTTTATAGGAGATATAAATGTATATGAAAACATGCTTATTTAAAAAAATACTGGTATTTGACTTAGATGCATCATAGAGTCGTTTAGTTATAACCCTTATTTTTATTAAAGTTATAAATGTTATTCGATTTGGAGAGTTTCTAGATTATTCTCAATCCTTTTATTTATAAAACCAGAGGGAGAAATTATACTTAGAGCAGCGTTCTAAGTCAATCTTATAAGATGATTTATGTATAAATATCCGAAATTGATATATGTTTGGAATGTATGCAAATCTTTATAAAATTTATGTAAGACATCAGTGAAACATGGGTACTTACGTATTATACCGTTCAAATTTATCGCCAAATTTGAAGCCGTGCCAATGAGTTGCTAAACCGTCAATTATGGCAATCCGGCAATGGTGTAATCCTTTGATCTTTATCGCTAAATTTAAATCCGTCGCCAATATGTTACTAAACCGTTGGCGATCGTTGGCAAAGACAGTATAATACGTAAGTGCCAAAACATGTTATCTAAGCAGCGAAAGTAGACGCAAGGGTAACATAATCTTAGGTCTAAACATAATATGTTGATCAGGCAATATGACCGAGGTAACATAATAAATGGTACAATCGGAAACTCATCAATATGTCATGGCTATATGGAGCTATGGATTTCCTTGATTACTCAGTTTTGGACATAATTAGTGGTTTAGATATTGATGTTGCAAATGCGATTGATGAAGAAATTTCAAAATGGTATTTAATTTTCTAAAATTGCATACATAATTATTTATCTTAAATTCGATTGAAGAAAAAATGTGAAAAAAATGAAGTCAAAGAATTTACAAACTTGGAATTTTGCGCTTCTGTATAATATTTTTTTTATGAGCAACAGTGAGATTATACTTGAGATTGTACATTGTGAACATGCATTAAATCTTGATATGGTTGATCTGTGATCAGATAAACAAAGAAAAAAATATTTTCTTAATGTCTTTGGCATCGTATACAGGATTTTCATGAAAGTCCACGTTGTTTTTGAATAATTATTTTTTCAAAAAATCTTCTTGAGCAGTTTTTGTGAATATCTACAATTGCCTAATACCGTGACTATCTACAATTAAAAAATTCTTTGAATATCAAAATTGCATAAATCCATGATTTTCTATATCTGCAAAATTCCATGACTATCTAAAATTACATAATTCCGTGACTATATATTATTGCATATCCTTCCTATTGTAATCATTTCTATATCATGGCTTGCTATATACATGAGAGATTGTTTCATTTTCAACGGTTCTGCGTTTTTAATAAAGTAATATCAATTGTAGAGAGATAAGCGAAGCTTAAATGAAAACCTGCCGTAACAGCTATTTATTAACTTATTTCGTACTGTAATACGGTTAATCGGAAATGCTAACATACTGTGCCTATTTGACTCTTCATATCTGGAAAGTACGTTTTACTTAAAATATATACATTTATCTTCTGGTAACATATTCTACACTACTTAATTGAAAGCGGGGGAAAGAAGTTGAAAAATATCATTTCTATTAAATATGTTTGCTGATATTAATTATTGTTAACAGTTTAGTGCATAGTTAAATTTCATTGCATTACCTTATTATTTGAATATTCTACTCATTCATATCATTAAAATCTTCTTCTTTCGCTTATATTATTAAAATATTCTTCTTTCGCTCATATCATTAAAATATTCTTCTTTCATTCGTATCATTCTTCATTTCATTTATGTCATTAAAATCTTCTTTCATTCATATCATTCATTCCCTCAATTCATATGATTAAAATCTTCATCTTTCATTCATTACATTCTTCATTTCATTCATATCATTCATTCATATGATTAAAATCTTCTTTCATTCATAGCATTCTTCATTTCATTCATTTAATTCGTTCATTTTATTCATATCCTTCATATAATGTTCTTTCACTCATATCATTAAAATCTTCAAAAACCTAAAAGATAAATATTGAAGTGAGATAAACGATAATTTATACTGACATGCCATTGGTGGATAAGAATATGCAGACAACAACAAGCAATCACTGTCATATCAGCAATGTGATATGAACAAAATAACTGCAGTTACGGAAAGATAATCCATAGAGTATTTGCTAAATGTTGAATTTTATAAATCGTTGATTTGACATTTTGCCAGTCTCATTACCCTTTCAAAACCATGCGAGAAAGTGAACATTTGCTTATTGTGTCAGTTAAGTGTTTATCTCAATTAGAAATTGCCTACAGGGCATCACGCGTGTACTAATGCATCAAAAATGGGTTAATTACACACTATCAAAGAATCCTTGATAATTGAATAAGGACAACAACATTGCAGCGGGAACTACGGTTGAGTTCCCATAGCCATTCTTATTAGTGTCAAAAAATTTTCTCATTTGAGGTAAAATGGCTATTGAAAGCCTTATTTTCTATACTCACCAACCCAACCACCATATCAAAAAAATCTTAAATTAAAAGTGCCCCCGGTGAAACATCACATGCCATTTTTAATAGTAAATTACGCGTAAACGCTTAGAATGTTGCATTTTCAGTTCATAACAATTGCAGTTGCAACTGGAGTATTTCTCACCACACATACATGTATCCATATTAATATTATTCACAGAGTAAGGTTATTAATTGAAAATCAAAGTTCTTTCAATTGTAAATTTGATTTCGGCAATTTTATATTTCACCGACAGGTTTTTAAGGGATATTTCTACAGAATATGGATAATATTTGACATTTGATAACAAAAAAGTATGTATTCCTTTTATTAAAGTACTTTTTGTTAATTTTAGTAATCATTAGTCTTATCATGATTTATGATATCCATTTAAGAATAAGGTTCAACTTAATGTTGGATTTACAATTGATATTATCAAGGTTATATCACAATTCCTACTTGATATTATGAATACTTAATTACGCCGACTTTCTGGCACAGAGGTAGCGCGTCTTCCTCGCGTTCTGGGAGTCCTGGGTTCGAGTACCAGTTCGGGCATTGTTGTTCTTCTGTGTGTTATATGTGACTGTGCCCCCTGTAAAAAGGGGCTCTGCAAGCCCATGTGGTGAGTGTTTAGCTAAGTCGTACTCTTGGCCCTAGTTGGCATTACTTCAAAAACAAGACATGCTCCTTTCGGCTTAAATCTGCTGCTCTATCAGCGGGAGGGCTTATCATAGGCAAGTGCCATATGTAACAACAACACCAACATACTTAATTATGACACTTAGTTATCAATATTTAAACAAAAATTATTATAAAGATTTTTATACATTATTTTAAAGATTTTTATACATAAATAATCAATCATAATATGCAATTTCTAGAATTTTTCAGAATATATAATAGGTAAACTTAAAAAAATAGTATACTTTTTAATATATTCTATATAAAATAACAGTTCTAGATCATATTGTTTTCCCGTAAAAAATATAAATAAAAAGAGCAGGGTTCAAAATATGGTCAGAATATCGGATTTCAAGATTTTTTCCTAAAATATATAGGAATAAGCATCCTTAACGCTTTCGTACTTTATATAAAATATCAACTCCGAATAACAATATTTTTCTTAACCCTTTCGGCTTTATAGAAAAAAAGGAATTTTAAAGAAAGAAAGAAACAGAAGGATTTTCAACAACCCTTCTTACAAATGATATGCAAACCGAATGACTGATTCCGTCTTCAATTCATCTCGTCCAAGACGTTTATAAATAATACAGAAGTCTCAGGCCAATACCGGATACTCAGCAGCATTAAAAGAAGAGAAGAGAATGAAGATGAGAAAAAATTCTGACGCTATCCATCACCTGAATCAAAGAGGAGTGCTTCGGGCCGGAATAATGTATACCCATTTTTGTTCTTCCACCCCCTCCACCCCGTAGGGCAGCCAATGATCGGATGCGGCGGTCACGTGACATGTTTTGATAGATGACTTGACCCCCAATGGGTTCCTCCCCACACGCGGGTGTTCCGGAACGTCTGTCTGTGTGCTCAAGCTCTCTGAATTTTCGATACACTTGAAGAGAAGGCGAAAATTCTCTTCTTCTCTGCTTTTTTTAAAGATTAACTCTGCTCGTAGCCGAAACGGCCACCGTAAAGCTTCTGCGGAGAAGTATATGTTTTGATTGTAAAATGCTTTAGGTTTGTGCTTTAGGCTTCAAGAAAACGTATAAGATATTCCAAAGAGATGCTATTATTAGTCGATGTTAGGAAATGATGAGTGCAAAAATTGATGAGTAGCAATTATAGAAAAATAAAAGTCATTATACAGAGAATTCCTCACTAATTAAAATCCAATATTAAGTTCCTAAAGTGGCAGAGATAGATTCAATTTGTAGTTTCAAAAGGCCTTTTAATTAAAGATTTATGATTTATATTTGAATAAATTTTAAAAAGGCTCCATCCTGTAGCAAAATCTGACAAAATTTCAGTATTTAAGTCAACAAATGATGCCTTCAACAAGTGCCATCCATTTATTAGTGGGTTTTCCTTAAACTTATCTCAATTAACATCCAAATCTCCTTCACTCGATCTGTTTTAGATTCAAAATAATGGTATTTTTCTTCACTTTAATGTTAATCTGATACAAAACATTTTGCTGAATATGACTAATAATAGTGGTGGACTAATAAGATGATATAACAATCTGGAAATAAGAATCCAATATTCAGTTCCTAAATTGACAGAGATGGATTCAATTTGTAGTTTCAAAATGCCTTTTAATTAAAGATTTATGCTTTATGTTTTTTTAAAATTAAAAAAAAAGGCCCATTATGTAGCAAAACCTGTCAAAACTTCTTTATTTAAGTCAACAAATGATGCTTCGAACAAGTGCCTACCATTGATTAGCGGGTCTTCCATAAAATTATCTCAATTAATATCCAAATTTCCTTCACTCCATCTGTTTTAGATACAAAATAATGGTATTTTTCTTCACTTTTATGTTAATCTGACACGAAAATTTTGCTGAATATGACTAGTAAGAGTGGTGGATTAATAAAACTAAGTGGCGGACTAATAAGATGGTATGACATACTGGAAATAATATTTGAATTGCAGAAGTAAGCTCAGCTATAATTAGAGCAAATATGTTTATTTACACTATTTACAAATACTATACATCAGGGCTTAGGGGTAGAGCGTCTTCCCCGTGATCTGGGCGTCTCGGATTTGAGCCCGGGTTCAGGTGAGGCTGTTTTTCTGTGTTCTATCTGTAAAGTGAATGAATGTACCCCCTCCCCCTGTAAAAAGGGCTTTGCAAGCGAATGTCATGAGTGAATAGCAAAAATCGTACTCTTAGTCTAAGTTGGTACTACTGCAAACAAGAGATGCTGATTAAGCTTAATTACTATGGCACGGACACTAATAATCTTATGGCACGGACAAGCTCGTTGAGGAATATCTCAACGAGCTTGTCCGTGCCATAAGAAACAACATCAAATACTATTCGCATAGTCTCCAATGTGTTGCTAATGATAGGTAGAAATTAATTTTTATAACAAAAAAGAAACAATAGTTGAATAAAAACTAATAATATTTCCATTCCATTTAGAAATTCCATTCCGGCCTATCTCCTTGAAAATCTTAATGCAACCCTAGATATTTGACTCAGCCTTTTTCAGTCAACAGAAAAAATTATTTAGGTCTTAAAGAAAATTTTCATCTCGTGAAAAAAGTGGCTTAAACCCTAAGAAGGGTGAGATCTGCGGCCCTCATTCAGTATCGCCAGAATCAGTAAGTCATTTAGTAATTTCAGTAATCTCTATCAGTTCAAAAAATATAGGACAAATAATCGCTTGCAGATTATTTGCCCTGCATTTCTTAAATATTAATTATCCTTTTGGCAAAATATTATAAGCAAAAAGAATTTCAAAGTATTTGGAATTTAAAATATCTAAATATATGTATAGAGCCATCTTATACAGTTTATATAAGATATATATTACTAAATGAAGTTAATACAACTCACCCCATTCAACAGCTTTTGAAAAAAAATTCATACATTTCTAACAATTTTGTGTTCCATTAGCTGTCACTCCAAGCTAATAATGATGATTAATAACTCTTTTTTTTAAGAAATCAAAATATATTAATTTAAAACTAATCAATCAAGATCTCAGAAACTTTCTAACACGAAAAGTATTCATGCATAAAAATTGTGTAGTCTAATTTTTATAATATTTTTAGATATACATTTATCAAAATAATGTAGTAATAATTAATCACTTTTAATTGAATTTATTTTAAAAAAATAAATGGTAATAATTGTACGCTTTTGAAAAAAAATTCGATATTCGATAGATTTAATTTGGAATTTTTGGAATCAATTGTTTTCATATATCTCACTCCTGATGATTTAATTTCAGGCTTCCAATAAGGTTTAGATTTAAGGATTCTATTTATAGATTTAATAATTGAGTATATAAGGATAATTATGCATAGCACAACTTTGATTCTTGTTTGAGTGTGTATGAAGTTTTTAAATTGTTGTTGTTTCTTATGGAAGTTTTTAATTAATTAATTTAAACAACTTTAAAGGCATACATTTTGCTTTGAAACTACCATGTCTTAATCGTTCTCTAAGGAAACAAATTATATGCTTATTTTTACTTTTGTATTAAAAATTGCTTTTCCAGCAAAGATAAATCAATCGGTGAATTAGTTATGAAAAAATTCTAAATAAATGTCTTGATGTGGCGAGAAACTAACGTAAAAATATTGATGATATACAATGAAATATTACTAAACATAAATATTTGATTTATTTTTTTAAAAAAACATAGAAAACTATAAAAAGAATTAAATTTTATATAATATGGAAATAAAATTTTACAGTAAAAATATAAAAAAAGAAACTAGTTAGATTTATATATCTGCATCACGCCTATCATTAACCAACACAAAAATAAGACTATCTCATTTTTTAATGATTCATAGAAACTGAATTTTCATTCAAATAGTCTTAAAATACATTTCAAATCTTTATGTTATACTCAAATATTTACATTTGGGAAATAAATATTGAAATTAGAGACCAAATAATATTAAGTTAACTGAACAAATACATTCACTTATATTGCGTAAATGGTATAATTTTTTTAAAAATAAATGAAAATTATTTCATTATTTATATATTTAGTAATTTAATTTTAAATCTTGCTCATGAATACTGAAGCGAAACACAAGTGCTTTTGACATTCTTTAAATTGAAATTCTTCACTGAACAGTGCTGTCAGATCTCTATAAATAATTAGCCTTGGTACTCAAATGTGCCTTTCATTGAAAAATTTTAATAAATTAGAAATTGATTTTTTTTCTTAATTAAAACATCGTTGCTTCTCCTCCTATATTATGACCATCCTCTAGAAAATGTGACATTTTGGAAGCAAATTGCTTACGTTTCAATTAAAATCATCTGATGTGACCAGAACTCTAATGGCGAGCTGAGGATTTCCCTTTTCCTAATTTATTCAAGGATTTTGAGTGGTTAATTTAGACATCAAGGAAGATGCAGCAGTTGCTTTTCCAAAAATATGTAACCCAAAACTAACAGCCTAACTTTTCGGCAAAAAAAAAAAAAAAGATATTCAACCGACATCCCGATTTAATCAAGAATGAAATTTTTAAAAGTTTGATCACCCAGAATTTTCTTTAATTGATTTCGTTGCTTCAATTTTTTTTCTTTCTTTTCACTTCACTTTATCAGTGCTCATTCGCATGCTGTGTTTGGGAAGAATTCTTCAAACAAAACTAACACGTTTTAATCAACGGGATTGAAAAACTTTTATCATTTTTTTTTACTTTCTCTATTTCTGGCAAGTGTAGTGTCAAAACATCCCTAAGACTCAATTAATCTGTGGAAGATTCGGAGATGTACCCATTCGTGAAAAGGAAGGCGAATATTTTTCACTAAACGCGGGAAAACGGGGGATCTCATTAGTGGTCGAATGGCGGGGAAAGTCATTTTTCATGCTGGTAATTTGCTTACTGCGAAATTCCAGTGAAGTCGTTCTCTTCTTCTTCTTCTTTTTCTTCTTTTTTTAAATTTTATTTTACAGAATGCTGCTGCTGAGGCTTCCCACTATCTGGGTTAATAGTGTTTGAAAATGAACGAAGTGGAGAGATGTCTTTACAAACTATTTTTCCATTAAAACCGGCAACAAAACGATATTCCGTTTCCAGAATAAAATTCTATATTGAATTTTATCTGTTGTTCAATTTCCAGGATGATTAATTGATTTGGAGATATTTGAGACATTTTTGTAATGAATGGCGTGTTGAAAAGTTTGCATCGGTCAACATACAAAGTCGATGAAATTAAAGCCTCGTTTTGATGAAGTGAGGCTCTCAAATTTCATTCGGATGTATCAACGACGACTCAAAATAAAAATATAGCATTTCGTCCAGCAATAGATGGCATAAAAGTTGCATTTGTATTGAAAAATTTCATATCAACCCTCATGAGGGAATGACATACATAAAATAAACAAATTTGTGCATTTTTATTAAATCATGCAAATTTAATTATTCACTTGTATTTGAAATAAATGTTTCCCAAAATTAGAACCTTAGCCTTCTACTAATTATGCTAATTAATCGGTAAAATGTATTACCTAAGATGAAAATTGGTTAAAATGTTAATAAAATATTTAAAGTTCGTAAAAATAATTAAAAAAACATAATATAAATAGATACATCCGAATGAAGGAGAAATGTGTTTAAAGTTAAAAGCTGTCCAGATAAGATAAGATATTTATTTCTCCGTCTGAAGTTTTACATTATTTTTTATCAATTAACATGAAATTTAATTAACTTGAATCACATCATATACAGTTCCTTTTTTGTATGTAGTATATCACACCAACTATTGCCGGCTCTCAGGCACAGAGGTAACACGTCTTTCTCGTGTTCTGGGAGTCCGGGGTTCAAGTCCCGGCTTGGCATGGTTGTTCCTCTTTGTGCTATCTGTGATATGTGAGACTGTGCCCCCCTGTAAAAAGAGGCAGTGCAAGCAAATGTGGTGAGTATGTAGCTAAGTCGTACTCTTGGTCCTAGTTGGCGCTACTTCAAAAACAAGAAACACTTCTTTCGGCTTAAATCTGCTGCTGTACCAGCGGGGGAGGGACTTGTCCATAGGCAAATGCCATAAGTAACAACAACTATTTGCTGTTTTTTAATTACAGTCAATCGCACTTTTGCTACATCCTGTCTAACCTACCTAAGCTATCATGAACTGTCTGTTACACTTATTGACTATTTAATTTTTGCATTAAGAAACAACGGCCAACAAATTCCCAAGAAAACTTCAAGCAGTTGGTAAAATGCCTAGAAATCCTTTCCATTATTTTTTCAAACATTTTTATATTTCCAGGGTATTCAAATATTGTGTAAAAATTACTATCCACAATGTCCTCCATAAATTTTCTTGAGTCCGTCACCTTCTGTTATATAGTACTGAGCCGACCCTATTTCCTCATATATACACATATTGTCTTGCATTCTTTCGAATCTGTAGAAATATTCAGGAAATCTATCAAGTCCCAATTTTTGACTAACATCGGGATAAATATTCTTTTTGTAAATTTTGATTCAGGTATGAATTCATTTGTTATGCATCCTTTGCATGGCATCTTACCTGCGGATGCATTTAACACGATTTTAACATGCTTAACATGATTTTAACATGATTTGGAGTCTACAATATCTACTTGGTATTTCATTATAGCTTTTATTTCCATATTCATATGCTCTCCCGTTCCCTCATATGCCGATGTGAGTGTTAATTCAATGTAATTTAATTCGGGTTTTTTTTTTTTTTCTCTTTGTCTTTTCTTATATTTTCTTTCATTTTCTATATTTTGTTAATTTTGGTGTTCGTAGAATCTTTTGTTTAAAATATCATAGTCTTAGAATATAGAGCAGCTATGCCAGTCCTCTAGCTCCTAATAGTAATTAATTGTAATTTTTATTGCTCAGACTAGATTGATCATTTGTAGCGTATTTAAAAATATAGACCTGATTTTTATTTGTTTTCTTCCGTGGAAGGTTATTACTATAACCGCACCAGTTTTTTAATCATCTTTGAAGCCCTGAGCGAATATTTCAATGTTATCGATTCTTAGTCGTTATGTTTCAATTCTTAAGTACTTGCTGTATTTCAGAGAAATCTTAATAGCTAATTCTGATAAAACTTCAATATCGTAAAATTATATGTGTTTATTTTCTATTTCAATATAATACTTTTTAGCCAAATAGTTCATTATTCTTTCAAAATCAGTCTCCATTTGTGAAATAAACGCCCTTTTTTTTTAAATACTACTGAGCATTCGAGCTATTTACGGGGTTTTTTCTTTGGTTCAATTGTTAGTAAATTCCGAAACAACGGAACTGAATATATGAATAATTAGTTGGTGATAATTGGCGACACAAAAAAGATGCCAAAACTTCGGAGTTCAATCATCAATCAAAGAATTCAAATAAGATGATTTTATTATCAAACAGTAATGAGCGAAATGAAATATTAAACTTAATATGTGTATCATCTTTCTATATTTCAATTTATTTTTTAATTCTTTAACTATAATAAAATAATTCTACGTCACCACAAAAATATGGTTTCTAATTTCACAATGTGTGCGAATATAAAATCAGGTGGTTTTTGTTTAATTTTACTATCCTTGCGAGAAATCGCCGAAAAAAAAATGCAAGCTGGTGCTCTAATTGTATTTTTGATACAATATGAAAATCGCCAAATAAATCCTTTATCTTTCGATTCTTCACTTAATCAACTGAAGTCAAATCTATTCTTTAATTCAATCATCTTAGAACTTCATATGTTTGGGAACCTAGCGATCTTCACTTTCAAGCAGAGGGTGTGAATTAAAAAATAGAGTTTCGTATATTGATAATATACTTTTAGACGGTTTATTAATTAAGCTTAAATTGCTATATAATTTCAAGGAGACAGATCTCAAACTTTCAGCATAGTTTATATACTAATGATGTGCAACCGCCAATGAGAATCCGGATAGTGGCTCTCATTAATGTTTTTGATAGGCACTTGGGAGATTCTATAGGTCCCTAATATTTTAATGAATGAATTATAAGGGTTATTACCATAATAATAAATTTCATCCTGAACTCAATTTTCCAACCTATGGTTTCCCTTTGTTAGTTTGAAAATCGCAAAATATGCATTTTATAGAGTCATAATCGTAAATGCTGGGATTTATAAAACGCAAATACCAATTAGATTAAAAGAATAAAATAAGAGAAGTTAACAAAATATTTAAAATATTTTTAGAAACTTACTAAAACAACAAAAAATGTAAGGATCTAAAAACTGATATTGTTATATATATTTTCTTAAACATTTGAAGATAATGTCAAAAATGATTAATAATTTACTTCGGGAAAAGGAAGAAGAAAGAAATTAATTTTAAATTGAAGATCTTACAATTTTTCAAAATATGCAGTATATTAATTCAAATTTATACCAAAGAAATAACAACTTATCAAATGCCACATACACAATTTTATTATAAAAAAAATTATAGTTTAAAAAATATATATAAGGAAATTTGAATTATTTTTTTGATAGTAGATCATATAATGCAATTTACTGACAAGTTAAACTAGTCTATTGTGTTATAGGAAGAACAAGGAATCATTTGAGGCTAATAAACAAAATAATAGTCCCTTAGTAGATATTCAAAATACCGGATGGAAAAAATATCGTAAATATCAAAACGAAAGTTAAATGTTTCGAAATATATTTAATCTATTTAGAATTCATTTTTCTTCTTTCTATTTTTCATATGGTTCTGAAAAATGATAGTTATAATTACCATCTGATTTATTAACAGTGGTAATGTGCGAATATATAAAAAATAAAATTGTATTTATCATTCGATTGGTATTCAGCGTCAAAGAATCTTTCTTATTTGATGCTGAAAAATAGATGGATGTAAATATACTCAAATTCACACCAACTGCTTGTCAACTTTTCGAAAGAAGATAATAAATTCTACGCTCAACAGAATAAGATCACGTATCTCTTTTATCACCTCAACTTTTCAACAAAATTCAGCCATCTTGGAAATCCAGCGCACCCTGATTCCGTCTCCGGAATTCGGAATAAAAGACAAAATTCGTTTCTCCAAATCAGTCCGCTTAGAAGGCAAAGCGATTCATTATATTTCGAAATTTCGCCCATGGGATTTATAAACTCGATGCCTTCGCTTTTCTACCTTATCTATTCGCAGTCGCAGCGTCATATATTATTTGCAGCAGCAAATTTATAGCACCGTCGAGTGGTTTCGGGAACCCCTTGTTCGGTTTGCCAAACCACGTGGAAAACCGTCGGTTTTGGGGGCTCGAGATTTATTGTAATTTTTCCACGGAGGGCGCTGAATGAGGGGGATTGTAGTGTTGGGGAATGGAATTTGTGGTCGGTTTGTGTTGAAGGGGGGCGCTTTTATGTTTATTCGTCTTCTCTGTCGGTGTCGAGTTTCTTTTGTTGGGAAGTTTATCTCTTGGTTGTGTGGGAAGGTAATTAAAATTGATTTGTGTCCCCATGGAACGGGACGCGTCCACTTAGTTAAAAGGGTAGTTCTTTATTTTTACACCATTCGCGCTGGAGAATTATGTTTAACTCTGTGTATTCAAGTTATTAGATATTTTGTAATTTATTATAAAATGTTATAGTTATTTAAAACAAGGTATTAAATATATTTGTAATATGGTTATTTTGTATTACTTAGAAATACTAAATAATAAAACTTCGATATTTTATTAGGGAATGTGAGAACTAGTGTTCTTTTTAAATATTTTTTTTATTTGGTTCTATTAAAGAAGACCTATTTATGGAACAAAATCAATGAGGAATATGAATTGTAAAACTGTTGTATATTTATATTTATAAAAAGAATTACACTTTTAATAAAATTCATTTTTTAGAAGAATGTTGAAATCTATATGCTTTTTAAACGTTTTCTTTTATGAGATTTGATTTAAATCTTCATTTTAAGAATGAAATCACCGAAGAAAATATAAGATAAATATATTTATCAAATAATATAATTTTTTAATTACGAAACTAGTTTTCTTGTGTTTCGTAGGTGTTCTGACCTAGGGATAGCGCGTCTTCAACACGATCTGAGAGTCCCAATTTCGAAATCTGGTTTGGGTATGATTGTTCTATATACCGTATTCTATCTGTGAAGTGTGTGAAAGAATCCTCCCCCGTAGAAAGGGGTTATGCAAGTGAGTGTAATCCTCATATGTGTTTCATATGACTTCAGCTCTCGGGTGCTCAGGGATCCTTAGAAGCTACTGCACCCTTCTTTCCTCAATCTCTTACTTGATTTAAATTGGAGTTCAATACACGATGGGAAAGCAACAACAACAATTTGTGTTTTGAAATTTTTTTAATCTTTTCAAATTACTTTAATATTAAAATACCATACTCTATTAGAATCCTTTATTTGATCCAAATTTGTAGATTTTCAGCTGAGAAATCGAAGTTTGAATCGAAACTAATCTTGAACTAAGGATTCCCAAGGCTAATATCTGGCGCATTTGGCTAACACAACTGTTATATGTTTATTTAACCACTCGGAATAAATATTATAAGAATACTTACAGGAAATTTCCATAACTAAAGTCGATTTGATAAAAATACATAAAATCATTTTATACGTACAAGTTGATAAAGGAAAAAGTGATCAAATTGAAATGTTAGTTAAGAAATGTACTATTACTCTCACTCCATTATTTGATCATTTTTCTAAGTCAATTAATTCAAATAAGTTCTAATAATAATTCCAAAACATTAGATTTTGGATTAGAAGAAGAAGGTTATGGATTCTGACACCTACTACTACGAACATTTTTTTTCCTAATAAGATTATTTTTATCACTAGATAGAGAGGTTTAATGATATTTTTATGTGTATGAATGCATAAACAATGATCTATTTGTGAATGAATGAAGCATTTGACATATTTAGTGAAATAAATGGAGGTTATGGAAACTACTTGAAATAATGCAGTACCTCTGTTTGGAGTGAGATCTGTAGATTCTTCTAGAATCGTCCATATCTTATTGTGAGTCTGTAAATGGCGGAGAGCTCACAAAATAAGTCAATTATGCCTTTTCAGAGTTGATCACTCACATAACTTACTCTTATCTGTTTTCTATTTTGTTGTTGATTTCTACGATTTCTGTGTTTTTTCACTTTTACTTCAGGGAAAAGGCATATCTATATGTTTCAAAGTGGATGGACTTCCTTCACCATGAACTCATAAAAAGAATTTCTGTAAGAATAAGGTTTAAAAAAATCACAAAAGAATAAGAGCTTTAGCTATGATTTTCTCATTGCATTCAAGGAAATTTCGGCATCTTCCAGGCATCTCCGGCATCTTCCTCATTGCATCAAGGCTAAGGAAATTTTGGATTTTCTCACAAGATCTTTAGAAAGATTACATTAATCTATAATTTAGAGAGGTATCTTATTTGTTCTACTAAAACTCTTTATCTAATCAGTGACGTATCATATATTATATAATGATATATATTTATCACAAGTTCTTAGTTTCTTGATTTACCAAGATATACTAATCTTAAATGGAATCCTAATAATCCCTACAGTGATTAATATATATTTATATATACAGACTTTGTTAGTTCCCTTATTATGGTGAGCTCAGACACAATGAATTATACTTTTCCTGGCAATGCTATTTTTTCTACATTATTTCAAATAACAAAATAGTATTTACATACGTACAATTAAATTTCTTATTGCGGAATTCCTATGAGGCATATATTTACTCGTGTCGCTTTCTCAACAAATTATTTTACTTCACTTCACTTATTTTTCAAGAATATTTGAATAATTTTATCGGATTGCCTTCATTAAAATTAATCTAATTTTTTCTCAATTACTTTTGAGTATATTATTGCATAAAAGTCACCGAAAAGATTCTATTTTTACATGATATTAACTTTCTCTCTGTACAATTTTTTTCTTCTAATTTTATAAAATGTTTTAATAGATTTTAAGTTGATTTCACAAAATTATTATTAGTTGTTTCAGTAAAAGATTTTGAGCACATAAATTTTTAAAATAACATATGAAAAAATAATAATCTGAAACATTATTGTTCATATTATTTTTGAAAACAATTATTTGGATTGCGAATCTATTCCAAATAATTGTTATGCTATTTTTTTCCACACCAATACTACGAAATGTATGTTTGTATGTTTGACAGAAGCGATTGGATTGTTTCATTTCCGAGTGAGATATACAAATATTAGATTCCATTGAGTAGGGTAACTGTTTTATTTAAAATAACTAAACACTATCTTGTTATTACTTAACTTTTTAACAAGCAGTGTAATTATTGCTAAAAATACTTTGTTATAGTTTTTAATAAAGAGAAATCGGTATTATTTAGCTCTCAAGTTTTGTTTGGAAAAAAATAGTTTTATTCGTATAAAAAATACAAATTTTTGAAGAATATATTTTATCTGCTAATTTCAAGACTGTGTGTGTTGTTGTGTTGTGACTAATGGCACTTGCCTTAGACAAGCCCCCGCTGATACGATCAGCAGATGATTTAAGCCTAGGAAATGCGTCTCCTTGTTTTACAAGTAGCGCCATCTAAGGCCAAGAGTACGACTTAGCTACTCACACGTCACAACCATTTTACGGGCCAGACTTCATTCATGAAAATTCATTCATTCATTCTTCTCCGATCGTAATTTAAACCTGTAACAGAGAACGACCACCTCTGGCCCAGTACCCCTAGTCGTATTAATCTCGACATGGAGGACCACGAACAGATTTAACGAGTGCCAGTCGCCAAACATTCGGGGAATCTTTTGGCCGATGAACTTCAAACCCGTAACCTAAGGAGTACGAGTCCAACGCTCTACCAGCCACACACACACACACACACGTGCGCGCGCGCGCTCGACTATCCCATTTTAAAGCTGCAAGCTATCACCTACTTTACGAAGGATTATAAATCACTGTGGATTAATTGTTCGAAATAAAGGACGTTAATAATCTTGTGGCTTCTCAAGACGTAAGACAGCTGCTCGTATATGTCTAAAAAGTACTTAAAATCATTAATGGGAAAGACATAAAAGGCATTGAAAAATGGGAATGAAAATTTAAGTTAAATAGCATTGTAAAATGGGAAACGTCAAATATTTTGCTGTGTATTCGACACCATTTAACGTATTAAGGAATACAAAGAAATCTGTAACACATACGCCTGAAACCACGCGTTTAAGGGTCAAACTTGTACGTTCTAAAATTGTCATAACTTGTTAGTTCTGAGAAACGAGAAAACTCGTGAGCGGTCCGCAACAGATCGGAAAGAGAAGAACGAGAATACTCGTGAGCGTTTAATCATGTGTTAGAAAGTCTGGGAAAAAGTAATTCAAGTATATTTTTCGATTTGACATTAAAAATGTATTTCTTAATCAAACATAGATATATTGAGTCACATATTATCACTGTTACATAAAAACAATTTAGGAGGAAATAAAGAAATTCGCAATCTGGTAAATAAGCTCGCTGTTACCACTAATAGTGGAACAAAGAAAAAGCAATTGAAAATGAAATTGAATATTATTTACAAGGTACATAAAATACTCTATTAAAAGTCCAGAAAAGACAAGTTTGTAAAGAATATCGGCTTTACTATGATAATATTTTGAACCCTCTTTAAAAAATACCTCGTAAACTCTGTTATATTGCATTCTCCTAATCACATTTGATACCAAAGCGATATGATATTAATTACAGTACCAACTACAGTATTATACAAAATAAGAAAAGGCGCGATCCAAAACGTATCACAGCCATGGTGGCTTGGTGGTAAGGTCTTGGCTCTTGAACGACAGGGCTTCAGGTTTTAGAAAATATCCCCAAAGAACCGTCGTGTAACGAAAACCTGGTACACATAAATCCATCGGAACCAAATGTCCTCCTATTGGTGTAGTATGGTATGGAAATTGGGAGAGGGAGGGGCAGTTCAGATGTCGTCCCTGTCATGTGACCGAAGTTTGAAATAACGAGGTCCAGCCCCAAATAGCCCTTGGATTCTTAAAACGGTACGTTATATGAACTAAACGAAGCGTGCTACTTTGATAGTAAAAAGTTGAACATCGTAGTACATTAGAAATTAAGTAATGTGCAATGATTCACTGTGTATTTGTAATAAATTTTCTATTGTTTTATTAATACTTTTTATCAATAAATTAAAACAGTCGTTGATTGTTTGCTACAGGATACTGATTGTATTATTTTTGTCATGAATGTAACTAAAATAAAAATAGAAACTGCTGTTTTTCAATTTTACTACATTAAAAGTTATCAAAGATTCAATAACCTTTTTTTTATATAATCACGATAATATGATATGACATGATTCTAAAAATAGGAATGAAAACACGAGAAAATATGAAACAATGTTCTATAAACTAAATTTTAAACGATTTATACTAAGAATCAAGCAGCCCTCTTCAGGTTAAGGGATTAAAGACGATTTTAAATAATTAAGGAAATGAGTATTCTGCACGTATAGACAAGTACTTCATTAAGTTGTCGGAAAGTTTAGATTGATTCCCCTTTAAAAACAATCGAGATTCCTTTTCACTTAAGATCCGTGCATCCCTCAATCCAAATAAATCCTTCGAAAGCCGGATATCGCCATAAAATGATGCAATCAGAGAAGGAGAGAAACTGTCCAATCGGAATGAAGAGCCAGAGCGCGTCACATTTTCCCAATGGACTGCAAATTCAAATTGAGTCTTTCGGGACCTGACAAGATCCCTAAACGTTCCTCTAGAGTGATCAAATAAAAGTTCCATTTAGCTTCCAATTCGAATGCAAACTCTATCAAAAAGACATTAACGGTTTTATAATCCGATTAAAGAGTCCCGAAAATTTTCCAACGGGGCTTCATCTCCTCCCCTATCCCTACCCCTCACGCACACATCGTTTGGCACTTCCTCTTATTATTTTTTCCCTTTACCTCTCAACTCACCTCCTGTTTTTAAGAAGAATCGCATTAAGAAAATCTCGGAGAAGAATTTTTCGTCCCTGAGGGGTGCAGGAGGGGATGGTGGAGGAATGAAAGTGCCAGATATCGAACGTTCCAGGGTGGGTGTCGTGTGCAAGAAATGGCGCGTGCGAGAATCGATATTTTTATTTTATTTTATTCATAATCCCGTCGAGAGTTCTTCCTCCTAGAAAGCATGAGAAAAAGTACCGCTGCGAAGAGACGTATTGATGAAAAAGAGGATCTCAGTTTTGGAAAAGTACAAAGAAGGAGTCTGAAATGATGCTGAGACATAGATTTAGTGGAGGTCAATCTCGACTTGGTGTTTCATGAAAAATTGCCTATATATATATATATATATATATATATATATATATATATATATATATATATAATCTATCGGTCACTAGATCAGGAAGGATTAAAAGCAGCGGCACATGAATTACTCTGAATTGTGATAGCATTATCTCTAATAAAGACAGATAAGATAAAATTTTAACCATATTATGAAATAAAATAAATCATTACCCTTAATCATGGGTAAAATCAGGAATGCCTTGCTTGGTATGAGCAAATAATAGCTGAGGAACATAGGTCTTTGTGTTAAATTAACAATTTTAATAAATCAATTGTGTGAAAATGCATTTTAAAATCTATTCTTTCGTCTGATTATAACTAAAATTTGACACAGAACTATAGTTGTGATACAAGTCACGATAGAATTTATCCAATTAAACCATTGAATTTAGGAGTTATAGCGTTTCAAAGCTTGTTGAAGTGCAGACCAACAGACGTCCAACAAGTTGACAGATTTGACTCAAAATTTAATATGAATCTACATTTTAGATTTAATATACATACTAAATCCACGTTACATTTAATTTGCATATTAAATTTTATCTACATAATAATAGTAGTAGAAATAAATAAGTATAATAAATAGTTTTTACAGGATTCAATTACATATATTAGATTTACTACTGTTCTAAAAGGTTAAAATTTTTTAGTTTTAATTATTTCCTGATTTTTAACCTTCAGTTTCTACTTCGACATTTTTATTACTTAATATATTTTAGAGTTTAACAACTATAAAGTTCCTTAATTTTCAGAATTGATATCTTTGTTGTTTCTTATTTCACTTACCATGCATGAGCTCGCTGAGGTAGACAGCGATTTAAGCCTAATCATCGTTTTTAGTTTTGCAGTAGTGCCAACTAAGGCTAACGGTACGACTTAAGCTGCTCATTCATCTCATTCGCTTGCACAGTTCATTTTTACCGGGTGGGGGGGGGGCTGCCCATTTACACTCCTCACAGATAGATCATAGAAGTAAATCATACTCGAACTGGTATTCGAATCCAGGACGTCCAGATCATGGGGAAGAGACTCTGTCCTATTCCATGACGCTGGCTGTTTCTATTTTTAAAAATATTTATCAACAATATGTTTTGATCTAATTTATTATATTTATCTCCCATGCTCTTTTATCCTTGATAATATATTAAATTAATTATTATTAATGTTTACCGATTTTTTTAGACATAGCTGCTGCTTTATGACATTTCTCTTTAAAGAAATGGAAGCAGAAATGTAAATTTTCATTCGCTCAAGTGGTAATGGAAGATGACTTTTGCAAACCACTCATCACATTCATTTGCATAGTCCCTTTTTACCGGGGGACACAATCAGACACCTTACATATCGAACACAGAAGAGCAGCCATACATAAAAACCGAGACTCGAACCCGTGATGCCCAGATGACGTGGAATACGCGCTATCATTATGCCAGGACGCCGTCATCATAATTTATTATCATAAATATTATGACATTTATTTTTCTCGAGTCTTGTTCAAAAAGGAGTTTTGATACCAAACTAAAATATAATTGAATTATACTATGCATAATTATTTAAGGATTGAAAATATCAAATTAATATATTACAACAAAGATTCCACGAATTTGTAGAATTTGAAGATTGAGAACATCTTCCTAATCAGGTAGATAGTAAAAAAAATTAGGTCACTCAATTCAATCATTACAAGTGTAACAAATACATGATTAAAAGGGAGAAGAGTCTTGAATTGAAAGGATAGTATTATTCCTATATAATCTCTAACAAATAAATATTTACAATTTAAAATAATTTTTATAGATATGAGTTGATGAAGAAAGCAAAATAATAAAAGAATAATAACCCAATTTTTTGAGGCTTTAATTTTGTAAAATTTCTAAAATAATGTTTTCTTTCTAAATGCCTCTTTCTTATGAATTTTGTCTTTCTAAATATTACTCCTTATTATTTTTTATATAAAGATACCTTAAAAGTGTGAATTTAATTCATCGTGTTTCCCTTAAATAAATATATTCTTATCATAGTAATTGAAAAATCTAACAAATGATATTTTTAATTGATTTTTGGAAATTGGAAAAATCGAATTTGGGAAAAATGTAGAACATGCTTTAACAGATATTTTTAAATCCCTTTTTTAAAGTATTGTGTACAAAAAAAAAAAGATTGTAATACTATTTCCCGATATAACTGCTATACATTTTCTTCATGCATTCAAGAATAAAAATGTTTTAAAAATAATTCCTCATGTACTTTCATTTAATCCATCGATTGTTCAATACCTGACCGTCTATTATTCTAAGGCTGATTGAGAACCCTTCGAAGTGTTTGATTTTTTTTCTACTAAAACGAAAAAAAAAATCACTTGTATTTGAGTTCAGAAATTTGAATTTGAACATGCATTGTGACTCTATAAAAGATTATTTTAATAGAGAGGAATAGGAATCGAAGAAAACAGAAGAACACCAATGTACTGTTAATTATGTCTTTTTTTATAATTTCCAAATTGAAAATATTTTTTAAATAAAATATTTTTAAAAAAATTCAAGGAAGGGCATGTTTTCTGTATATGTAAGTTTACACCTTATGTAACGATATGGGAATAAACAATGTAAAAAATAAGGTGTTGTTACTAATGGCACTTGCAATAGATAAGCGCGCTGACGGCCATCAGCGATTTTAAGCCGAATGAGCGTCTTTTGCTTTTGAAGCAGCTCCAATTAGTACCGAGAATACGCATCACTTTCGCTTGCATAGTCTCTTTTTAGAGGGGAATTACATTCATAAACTTCAGAGAAATTAAATAGAAGAACAACCGTGTTTTTCGCTGGACTCAAACCCGGATCACGAGAAAGGCGCATTACCTCGGTGCCAGGACGCTGGCAAAACAATGTAAAAAATAAAACAAATTACACCACTTTCTAATTAGAATATAATTTATTAGATGTCTAAATAATAAATATGAAAAAAATATTTAAAGAAACTCTAAATTTCACTTAAAAATATATATCAACATAAACATTTAATATTCAACGTATCTAATGTTCCAAATTATTAAAAACAGTTACAAATACAAGATTGCGTGACTTTGCTGTACAAGAATAGGTTTTAGACAATGTTGCTTCATTTTTGCAATTTGTTAAAATTATATATATATATATTTTAGTAATGGAAAACAATGCACTGTTATTACATTTCTTTTTTTTTACCAAGTTTTCTTAATTTAGGATTGACATGGAGTAACAAAATTAAAGTATATATTTTATAGCTTCATAACTTTGAATAGAAATTAAATGGAATAGGTTTATTATTTTTAATTCTTTTTAGTCATCATTATACGAATATTTCACCTTTCCGGAAAAAAAGACATTCTTTAAAAAATAATGTCAGAAAGAATCAAAAAGTGAGATTTAAAATCAGTTTTCAAAAAAATTAAAAAAATCATAAAATAATTAATATAACTCTTTTTGTTTGCATTTTCCCAAACTAAAAAAAATCTTTGACGAATTCTTCTTCAAAAATTATAATGGAAGAAAAATGACAAACAGAAGAAATGCGTCCCGAATAAAATGGAAAGGGTTAAAGCTACAATGTTGTAAGTCACACTTATAATTTATTCCAGAAATTCTAATATCTCTAAACGTACCACAATATTCGGGAATAAAAATATTCTCACATTATAATTTCAAGTGCTTCTTCGATGCAAATTCCATAAAAATGTTGAATTTATTAAATTTCAGCTTCAGTTATAATTAAAACTTTATTTTTTTAAGTGACTTACATCACTGTAACTTTAATCCGTCTAAATATTACGTTGTCAAAAATAATTTATATTAATGCTTATTAATCCTTCTAAAGAAATACATTAGACATTTTTTTTCAAGCATTCTTTATAAAATATCACAAAAATTTACTAAAAATACTTTATCTTTTAATGTTCAACTAAGTAAAGGAATTAAAGATTAGAGTCATTATTACAGCAATTTTTTATTACTGTGTTCCATTAACTTCAAAAAGCAAAGTTTTTAATATTTAATCTAATTAAATAAAAAAAGTACCAAACGTCAAATTGTATTTTATCTTTCAAAGAAAAGCTGTTTCCCATTTTTTAAAAAACCAATAAAAATCAAAATTCAGATTTTGCTTTTAAAATACATTTGTTTCTTAAATTTTTTAGATATTTTCGCTGCTATAGCTTTCTATTTTAATATTATTTTTAATTAAGAAATTCAGAATCTTTTAAAAAATAATTATATTATATTATGCCAAAAGGTAATAAGATTTTTAATAAAAAGATAACCGCAAATGGAGTAGCTTTTTAGTTTGTACTGTTTTTATCGTAACATTTCTTAAATTCTAATTTTGCTTTTATAGACAACCATCTATATTTAATGTTTGTTTAATAATATGATTATAATTATAGTATTGAGTTCAAAAATTTAGTTTTGTAATGAATTAATTTAGTTAAAAACTAAAATTAAAATTTAATTTTTCTTATTATTTTCCTGTATCCTTTTCTTTTTACATATTTATATAAAAGCAATGATTCAAGAATAATCAAATAACCGTGTAGAAAAATAGTTTGGTTACATTGATGTAAATACCCATTACCAAAATATTTTAAAATTTTTCTTTTTAAATGAGATTTTAACCCATAAATAAAATAATGTAATCTTAGTTTAATATGTTTTAAAATCACTTGAAATTCAGATCTATTAACTTTGTTTTATCTTCATATCAAAACTATATAGTACAATTTTTAGTTGAATTTTAATGATATTTAAACATTTTATTTATATAAATCACTATATGCACATGCAGCCAATACGTCTTAGAAAATACTTTTATTAATAAGATAATGGGTTTGGACTGATTTTTGTAAATTAAAAGATAGAAATATGCACGAGCGCACAGAAAAAACTCTCTACAGGGCAGTTTTCCTTTCCTAGAGCAAATGAATTTGCAAACTCGTTTCATCTTTACTTTTAAAAGGTACTTAGAAGAGATTTTTTTTAAATAGAATGAAATTCTACTTAATCAAAAAAATTGATTTCTGATTAATAAATGTTTAAATGTTTACCTCTATACTTTTAAAGAACTATATATTTCATTTCTTCATACATTTCTATCATTTCAACATTTTTAAAAAATGTAGTTTATCTTTGATGCAAGTTCAATTAACATTAATTTTTCTTTGGTTTCAGAAGATTTTTTAAAATGATTTTAGGGTGGTATTTTATCTAAAAACTACTTAAGGCAAGGCGGATGCAATCAAGGCAGACAAAGAAGCCTTATAAATACGTTGGAAGAAAAAGCACTACCAATTTTGAGATGAAATAACAGCTAATATGTCACAGTTCTACATCAACCTTTTAAAAAGCATCTTTTGTGAAGAAGCATTATTATTATATGTGATAATAAAGCAATAATGGTAAAAGCAGGTTAAATTTTTTAAAATGCATCTGCTTTCAAAGAAACTTACGTAATAATAATAATGCAATACTGGTAAAAGAAGGTAAAATATTCTTCAACAAATAACTTCCGATGGCCCATAATCTTCAATTTTTGCTCCTAAATTTCACAGACATCAAAACCTCCAAACCAAAACACTATTATGCACTCACGTGATAATAAATAAATATTTGCTTCCTTGATAATTAAGTTAACTATCACCTTTAAAAAATTGACACTTCATCAATTTATTTTATTTATTGGAAAACTTGTTTTTTATTAATTCTGCAAAACTGGCAAGTTAGCCTTTCTCTGTTACGCGGTAAACGATTTCAGAGCTAACCCCTCCTTTCCGGAGTGGCAGAATGGCCGTCATTGCGACAACGTATATGAGAGATATAAAATTGAATCTCAAAATCCTCCCAGTGTAAGGCTCTACTCCCTCAGTAGGAGATACCTCCTATCATGGTAATGTAAGAAAACCGACCTAACACTAACTATGCTCTCATTGAGAAATGAGAACCTAGAGCTCTATTAGAAGAAACTCAATTCTGGCATCTATTTTCTTTTTATAGGGAAATCATAGTTGAAATACTTGGATATTCCAGAAGGTATATCATTAAATTATATGACGTCATAATGCCAATGGGCGAAACTATGATTGAGTATAAAGAAACATCCCTGACAGCAATATATTGCTACAAAACCTGTAATTTTGCCTACCAGCACGAGCAGTGTCCTTGTAAGAAAGACTGTTTTACCATTAGCCCTGTTGCAAGTTTAACGAGTGCTATATCAATGATCTGAGATCTTGGTTATACACTTGGCGACCATTTGACAACTTCGTGACGAATTTGATTGACAAAACAGATAATGATGGAAACTTCCAGAATTTTTACTATAATCTAGGAGGTCTAGTAATTTTTACGGTCAGTCTGATTGGTCAAGGAGGTTCTCAGCCCGCCTCCTAGACATTATAAAAGATTGATAGCCACAAGTTGAAGGGGAATTAAATTGAACCGGTATCGGAGGGGGAATAAAAGACAAGTTGAAACTTGCCTTTTATTCCCCCTCCGATACCGGTATCGAAGCAACGACAGAGTACCAGCGTGGTGTGTAATTCAAGCGAGTGCTCAACTGTTGTGTGCCGAGTGTTGCCTACAGTGGAAGTGGCGATGTATAGGGTGAGGAGAACCAGTCGTGTGGTAGTGAGTCGACAGCCAAAGCAAAGAGTCAGTGAGAAGTTCAGCCATTTGGAGAGACCGTAAAGCAAAACTCAGAGGAACCATCTGATGCTGGATTCTATCTGGCCGCTTTGAGAGTTGTGGTCGATTACTCCTTTTGGGATACTATCCTGTGTTCGTCACGGTTGTATATATCTGCCCACTGTGTATTTGTCGTCTTTGTGTTAGTGTTTTCTTTGTGTAAATAAACGCCGTTGTTATTTCCTACTGAGGCCTGCTGACTGTGTCATCACACCATGCGTCCACTAAACATACAAACCCAGAGTGAGTTTTCCTAACTGTATCGATTCTCAGAATAGAAGGTACATCCCATCATTGACATAAGGAAACTGCTATATATATCTAATAAAATAAAAGGAAATTTAAAATATTTGGAAAAAATGCTATGTATTCCTTAGAAGCTAACCTTTGAAAGGTTATAAACTTTTGAAAAAAGAAATAAATCGTACATAAAATATTTAATTTGCATGTCATTTCATGCAGCTGTTATGTAAATATTTTAAAATTGTTATAACATTTATTTTTTATTAAAATATTTTTAATCTAAAATATATCATCCAAAGATGAAATGTGAATTAAAACGAGGCACATCTGTTTAAAAAATACATTTTATCTGTTAGAAAATCTATAAGAAATATTAATCTCTCTTGCAATTTATCTATAAGAAAAATCAATTTCGCTGTAGTATAGTTTGAAAAATTGATACACATTTCTTATCGCTGTATTGAAATATTTTTGATTAAATACATACCATCATTCTTTAAATGCCTTACTCAACAGATCCAATTTTATCAGACATTTAGAATTCTTTAAAAAAGCTACTTGTATCATCTAAAAAATTAATCATATTTATACATTTCAAAGTATCCGAATAATATCGTTTTTATAAGTTTTCAAAGCATCTTTTCTAGTTACAAATCCTTCATACAAAATACATAATTTACCCTTTTATTCAATTTCATTCATATCTGCTTTCTTATATATATATATATATATATATATATATATATATATATATATATAT
>JAOUZG010032859.1:10118341-10146868 GCA_026289955.1 Argiope argentata | reverse complement strand
GATATACATATATATATATATATATATATATATATATATATATATATATATATATATAAAATTCTACCTAATTTGGTTTGTTTGTATTTGAAATCTTATTTTGGAAATTACCAATAAAATTATAAAGCAAAATATTCATTCTTTTAGCTAAATCCTTGATTACATAAAGTATTAATTGTAATATGAATCACAATAGCACGATCATAATTTAGTCTCTATTTAAGAACTGGATTATTTTCATAAGATATTCTGCACCATCTGCACGATACTGCTGAATATCGTGAATGACTGACTACATCATGACGTTACTATAAAAGTGCTGATTGACATTTGGTGCTAATATGGGTGTTAAAGAACATTTATTTCTTTTGAACCTTGTAAAACCGACAGCATTATTAATAAAAAGCTCCCTATCCTACTTTTGCTGGAGATTTTTCATTGCCTTATTCAATAAAGAACATATTCCATAGCTTTCTTTCTGAATTAATAAATCAACTGCTTTGAACATTGTATCAATCAGATCTGCAAGCGCAATAAGATATATTTAAAAATAACTTATGAAAAAATGACTGAAGTTTTATTAATGTTGAGTTCAATTTGAATAAGGCTGAATTTGTGACTCTTGTAATTAAATTTTAGCAAATAAAGGATGATAAAACGATAATTCTTTATGGTTTCGGCAAAGAATTATGGTGACCCTTAGCCTGCAGGCCTTTTACTAGTTGGCTTATTATATGGTTTATTTATGTGAGGATAAATAAATGTTAAGAAAAATCATAATTCAGCTAGAAAAACTAATACTATCTTGGTATGAAAAAACTATCCAAATGTTATTTAAATTGATATTTCGATGAAATGTTATATGTTTTCTAATCTTTAAATGTTGTTTAGAAGAACTCAGCTAAAATGGAGCTATAAAAATGAGAAAGAAGAAATATAAAAGCTTTTCATTGGTTTTCCAAGGCAAAAATAAAGTTCTGATTGATCTTTCAATTAAAACTTTTAACTGAAAGTATATTTCCATTTTTGTAATCCCTGAAATGATTTCTTTTATATTTAACATTAAATTTTTTTACACAGAAATTTTAGAACATATGACACTAATGTTAATAAATATAACAAATCTGAAAAATTTCATGTTTTTCAAGATAATTAATAGTAATTAACCACAAAACTAATTTGTTTTCATTTAAAGGGTGATTTTCATGTCTATTTTATCTTGCCTTCTGGCTAATTTATTGATCAAAAAATTGTTTCATTTCAAAAATCATAAAATATAAACAAAATGTATAGGTTATTAGTATAGGCATCATTTTGGTTCCTCGTATAACATTAAGTAAAGAAAAAAAGTCAACTTCTTTAGATCAGAAAAGATACTAAAAAGTTCAAGTTAACTGAAAAGCATTTAACATTTGGTTGAGCAGGCTCTTCGTTCGATCACAGCAGCCACTCAGCTAGGCATGGAATCCATAATATTTCGGAACATTTCTTGTGATTATTTCATGGTGCCAAGCATTAATTATTGTCTTCTTAAGTTCTCGTTTAATATGGTATAGTTCTCAACTTTCTTCTTACCCATTACTCTCCATAAATTCTAAATGGGATTTCAATTTGCCCTGTTTCCTGGCTATTCGAGAACATTAATACTGTGTTTTACAAAAGCAGCCTTTAACTAAAAAAAAGGAAAGATTCAATATATAGGCCAAGACTGAATTGAAAATAAATTTACAATGAACTGTAAAATTTGACTTTGTCTATTTTGCTGTAATGCCCATTTAAACCTTGGGAATTATTTATCTGTAAAGCTTCAATTTAAGGGAATTTCAGGGTCACAAGATGTGAATATTGTTGGACGAAAATTAGCCCCCTCCCCTAGAAAAAAATCCCTTATTTGAATCAATCATCAGAAAGTGAGTCTTGAGAAAGTCTTCAGGTGAGATTCATAAGTTTTTTTTTTGAATTTTCATTCTTTTTTGTATGGTTATATTGACTTAATATTTTTACTAATTTGGATTGATATACATATTTATCAACCATATGAAAGAAATTAAAACAGCTAAAAAAAGGAAGTTCTAGATGGAATATTTGTGAATTATCGATTATTTTTTAAATCTGAATAAAATAATAAGGCCAATAAGTATTTTAAAACTTACTTTTTTTCGACTAATAATTTTTATTGACTCAAGATTTCAATTTACACCTTGATTTATGAGTAGAAAAAATGCATAATTTTCAAATGATTTTATTAGGCAAAAAACATTTCTCTTTTAACATTAAATACAACATAATCAGAAAAAATTTCAAAATATCCCTGCATTCTAAATTTGAAAAGATTCAATCACAAGTAAAAAAGAAATAAAAAAAGAATCAGCAAAGGCGTGGATCTGATTTATTATTAATCATCCCAAATAAACATGTCATAAGAAATTTTTCATTAAATTGCAGAAGATAGATAAAAGTAAGAATTCAGAATGACGAAAAAAAAATCGTTTGAAAAATATAAAAGCAAAGAGAGGCAGGTTCTGGCAATACAAAATTCGCGATGCAGAAAAAGAAAGAAAGAAAAAAAAATAGAAATTCGAAGCCGTGACAACAATATCAAAAGTTTCAAAACCTAGTCATATTACTTCTCAGAGATGACGTGTGAAAAAGTTGTGATAAAAATTTCAAAGATTCGCTCGTGTCAGACAGCAGAAAGTAATAAGATTCCATCCTTTAGCTCAGATTGTTTGTTAACGGTGTAATATTTTAAGCAATGCACTTTATGCTGTTTTTAATAACACATTTCAGCCCATTCTGTCTAAAAAGTAACGTTTAGCTCTTTCGCATCATATTCTTTGTTACTCTAAGATCCAAACACTTTCTAGCCATTTTTTATTATATTTTTATCTTATGTTTAAATTTTTCAGGACAATTTCTTTCCTCTTTTTTCTTTCGTTTATTTTATTTCTTTCTTTTTTTTTATTCGTCTTTCAGACAGGAATTCACTTTTGCAGAAAGAAGCCTGGCGAGGTGATTTTTTTAATACAATTTATGCGTGTGTCGTCATGTATTTTATTATTTTCGTCAGCTTCTATTTTTCTTTTTTATCTTTTAGCTTCGCCGTGAGAAAATTAAATGTCAGTGTTGCCACAATGAAAGTTGAAACTTTAATCTTTTTAATCGTCTGCTACTCAGCTGAGTAAAAAGAAAATTCTGTTAAAAATGAAGAACATTTAAATATTTGAGAGGTTTGTTTTAATTTTAACACATTTTCATAATACTTCCCATTCTTGTCTTTCAACTATTTTTGAGTAATTTGAGTAATTAACAGTCTAGTAGAGTTTTTGATAGTAATTTTTATTAAAAAAAGGTAATTAAAATTTTAAAGGAAGTGCAAAGGTTTACGAAAGCTTTATAAAAATGTAAAATTTAGAAATAAAGAAAATTATAAAAAAAATTATTCACAATTAGAAAAAATTAAAAATTAAAATTAATTCTGCTGTTCTATGTAAAAATAAGAGATGTTTTCAAAACATTCTTTTAATATTCTGTTAAAAATTAGATAGCATTTATTCTCAAAAGCTTTGGTGAAAAACATAAATCGTAAAACCATTTTACATTTTACAGAAATGTTTTAAAATAATTAAAATTTTATAATAACATTTATGCCATATTAGGATATGTTCAGCATTTTTTTTATGATTTCTAGCTTTTCTAGCTGAACTTCATAATAATATTGCTTTCAACGCCTCGTCATTTTTAAATTTTTTCGTTTTCAATATTTTTTATTAAAATACATTTTCAGTTTCAAGCATATCTGCAAAAAGCATGCACCCTTGATTTTATTTACACTCTTATCCATTATTTTAAACCGTAATTCGTTTTCTGAACCCGAAAAGGGAAAAATCTTTTTGGGATTTCTTGCCAAAGATAAATTTAAAAATAATGCCGGTTCTGTTTAAAAATATCTCAATTTTTTTAAAAATAAATGAGTATATTTTTCAAAACCAATGCTTTAACTTTATGATCATTTAATAATTAAATAAATTAAATCGAATTTAAGCACCTTAGAATTGATATTACTTGAAAAGAAAACTAAATTTTTTCATGTTAAAATCAATTTAAATAAATGAGGGACTGAAGTAAGACCCACGTTATCGAAATGTTACAAAAATATTATGTTAAAATGAAATATTTGTGATACTCAATTCCTTCCATCTCATTGTAATGTACAATAATACTACATGGGAATATCATTTTACATTATGTAGAAGTGAGATTTATATCCATCATTTTTATTTTGGGTATAACGGTTTCCTATTTTTCTATTTCATAAATTATATAATAAGAATCGGCTTTAAATTATTGGGTCTCCAAATATTAGGTTGGAGCAAATATGTAAAAAAGTAACTTTTTCATATTTTTTAAATAATAAAAGCAATAAATTTTAATTGCCTAAATAATGGAAGATTATTATTAAAAATTAAGTAAAGGACGGCGTATTTGTTGAGCTTATTTTTTGATGGAGTCCAAGAAATACATTTATTATATTTTCTGCAGATTTGTAATTATTAATCCTTATTGATTAAGGATTGGTTTCTTAATAATTCTTTATCCTTATCTTAAGATTGATTTGTAATTCTTACAGCATTTTAAACGGGATTATCACCATGTTAAATGGAATTATCACTGTAATTTATCACAATTTTTTCACACATTATTTATCTTTTTGAAGGCTTTGTACAAATATATGAGCTTAAAAAAAAGACAAGGTTTTAACGCAAGATACTGTTTGGAAAATTTTCAAACTTGAAGAAATGGTTTTCAGTTGCACTTTTCCCAGAACTATGCTGTTACTTTTCTTCTTTCAGACAACTTACGATTAGAAGGTACTAAGTAATCATTATAAGTTATTTTAGCATGAAATCATGAGATATGTAGTTTTCCATCTAAACTCTCCTCATTTTTTTGTTGTTGATAGAGACATATCGTACTGTTCATCTTTACTAAATTTCCAATTAGTGACAACTGTTTTCCGAATGAAGTTTATATAAAGAATTATGATAACATAGCTAGATCTATCACCAATCCCACCAAGGGACACTTCAGACGTAATGATGAGAAACTTCTGATATGATAGTTGATTTTCCCTATCTTAATGGTAAAGAAATGTTGGAGTCTGCTACTTCCTACAGATGATGAGATGGTAGTTCCTATAGAAAGGGCTGTACCATGGTTTGTGATGGCCCTTTGGACACAACCCTAGTTTCATCCAGTGTTGCAGTTGCAGTTGCGGTTGTCTGGTCTTTCAGATTTTGCTGTATGCCTTCAGGAGTGTCAGAATAACCGGTTACGGTTATGGTAGTCTCATAAGAATCAAAATTACCTTGAGTATAATTTTCAAAACATTCACTGTCAGTATAATTATCGAAATTTATTAAAACGACAATTTTTAGGTTCAATATATTAAAAATTGAGTTCTTAAGAAAGTGATATGTAACTGAAGATATCAATTTTTACATTACTGATATTTACTTGAAGAGGCAATGGTGTCAGTATTTTCCCAAAACCAAGTTTCGATAGTTTTCATCTTTTCGCCTCCTGAGGGATGTACAACCATACAGAGAGAACAGACCGCCGTCTCATACCCCCGCATCTGTGACCATTCCGGTCACTTCACGGTTTGGTGGGCATGTTACGGGAATTTTATTTTAAGTAATAAAATATTTACAGTAAGAAAAAATAAAAGCAAAACTATTTACAGAATTTACAAGCGTATGAGATATGATAATGAGAGAAGTTGTGTACAGAGACTGTCTTCTTTGAAAATGGTTTGACACTATTATCGGCAGAAATATAACATGTGATATGATATACATACATTCTGTGTTCATTTAATTTTAAGACACACTAGGTGACGTTGCAGGTATTAAAAGGAGTTTTGTTTCCATGCGAAGTGACTTACGACCTTTAAGGGTTAATAACATTTTAATACGTTACGTATGTATACGTTACGTACTCTGTAAAACTATTACGATTTTTCCTAGAATTAGGTATAAAATGGAAACATTCTTTTACTTTTTGTATGATTTCAGTACGGAAGTATGTCAAAGCAAAGGTTATCACAATACAAAAATTATTTTTTAACTTACAGACAAGATAAAAAAAACATGAAAAAAGGATAAAATTCTGAAGCTTCTGCTTGTAAAAATAGTGAAATTCGTGAACTCTTATAATTTGATAGAGCATTTAAGTTTTATATTACTTTCCCATTAGGTTTAAATAGCCTCACTCTAGAATATTTAATATATTTTAAAATTTCTTATTGAAAGCATTTTGGCTATATAATTATTTTTTTCTTAAATTCAATAAAATACTCAATAAATTGCTCAAATACTCAATAGCTTATATTTTAATCGAAATCGATTTTTTTGCCGTACAAGATAAATAATTATAGCCTTATAACATAAGGGAATAGGTCAAAAATAAATTACACTATTTTTTTGCCAAACATTAGGAAAGATATATTTAAAAAAGGTTGTTTTAAATTTTCTGAAGGCTGTCTTTGCAATTTGATAAGAATTTTTTGTCTAAAAAAATAGTTGAAAGAGTAATATATCCAAGTTTGTTTCAATTTTTAATATCCGTGAACAGAAAGTAATAAACAGAATTTTTAGATTTATAAAATAAATGAAAAACAGCGAAAAACTGAAGGATTGATTTAAATCACACAGAATAAGTCAAACTGGATTCTCAGGGCAATTAGGGAATGAAAAGATTACTCCCCAAATGACCTCGGCCGTAATCCATTACTGATTCATTACAGAAGAAAAAGGTATCAAAATGAACCGGATCAAATTATCTTTTTCCGACAAATTCTTCCCAAAACTTCAAAAGATTTTTCCTCGAATCAAAATAAGGCTAATTTACATCCAGATGAGACTGGCTTTATTACCTATTAGGAAATCTCCCGTACAAAAGTACCATTACGCCACACACCGGCTCTTTTCAAAAACACTCCTTCGAGCAAATGACCGGTAAATCCATTTGTTTGATGCGACTAATATCTCCTTCTCTAATTTCCCAAAACTACACTTTTAGAGCCCCCTGCTTTTGCTTAATGAGCCCAAATCCCTCGTGGACTTCCGCAGCATTCCCGTCAAGTAATAATGGGCCCCCAAACAAGGCAAAAAAGAAATGGGGAGGGCCTAAAGAGGACCTGTTTGTCTCAGTGACCTGAGTACTCCTTAATAGCTGGCGGGTGACCCCACTGTTTGATAGGTCCCAGAGCTCTGGAGGTGGACATCACTAACAAGCTGGAAAATGTGAAACGTCCGATGTCCGAGTGGCCGGTAGTGGGACTTAAAAGAGAGCTTAGAAATGTTTCCAAAGTCTGTTAATAGCCGACGCGTGTGGCCATTAGCAGCATTAGGGACTGCAAACAGAAATGCGAGAGGGATGGGGGTAAAAATTGCGAACATTCTTCTCTGATACGGATTCGGACAGCAGCGATTTTGGGTTTTTTTAAGTACAAGTTTATTTACGAAGGTTATAACGTGTATCAATTCGAATTAAAATATAATGGTTTGGTAAATAACAAAACAGTTACTTGAATCATTAGTTAAAGCGATGATTTGGTTCATATTCAAATCAAATACACATATTATAACTTTTTGTAACATATTATAATTAAATAGAAGTGAATCAAGTAAATCTTAGTGGGGGAACAATATTACGTTGTTGATCAAAATAAATATAAGTTAATTGACCAATTTCTTTATTCAAGGCGTATTAAAATAATATAATATTAAGTTTGGCTAAAGGACATTGATTCATTTAGTTTAAATAAATTTTATTTTCTTAATTTGTTACTCAATAATTAACAATAGTTGAGGCATAAAATTTTGTTTGAGATTAGAAACTGAGGCACCTGAGTTTTTGGCTTATTACAAAATTTACCGGAATGTATGCTAATCTACGTAAGTTCATGCAAAGATTGACGAATTTGGTGGAAAACATATTTCTCATGGCACTAGAAAGTGTTAGTCTATAAAAAGCAGATCGGGGTTTAATGAGAAGGCATCATGGCTAAATTTATTAAGAATCAGGATTTTATGATTTTTTTTGATCACCTAGGAATAGCATTGATATCATTAAACATTAGTCTACATCATAAAGTACTATTTGCTTATGTATTAATTTTAATACAATTACTCGTATTATGTATCTATTAGATGAAAATGATTACTGTAAGAGCTAGAAAGAAAAGCCTTCATTTCGAGACTCAATTTCAAAGCGTCTAGCAAGTTCTTTTCTTCTAGTATAATGTATCTATTAGATGAAATTTTGAGACTCAATATTATACCGTCTTCCAAGTTGTTTTTGTTGTTGTTACTAATGACACTGGCTATGCACAAGCCCGCTGATGCATCAGCTGATTTAAGCCGAATAAGCGTCTCTTGTTTTGAAGTAGTGCAACCTAGGGCCAAGATTACGACTTTAGCTGCACACTCATCACAGTCACTTGCACAGCCACGTTTTACAGGGGGGGGGGCATTAACACTCCTCACAGATAGCACACAGAAGAACAACTATGCCCTAATCGGAACACAAACCAGGGACAGCCAGATCATGAGGAAGACACACTACCTCTGAGCCAGGACGCCGGCTCCAAATGTTTTCTTCTAGTATAATGCTTCTATTCAATGAAAATGACTACAGTAGGAGCTAGAAAGAAAAAGTTACAGTAAGAGTGCTATCAGTTAATCAGCGTTACAGTTTTGAGACTCAATCTAATAGCGTCTTCCGAATTATTTAAGAGGAACAACTTATTTTCATTTTTCCTAAATTGTAATTCATGACTCCTTACATTGTATGAACGGGCAGTAAATATAAAGTATACATGATATTCAATTCAGACCTTGCAGTGTTTCTGCGTTTACATCTGATCGTTGATGTAATGCAAATAATACGTACTTTAAGCTTATATTTATAGTTGGCAGTTTACATGAGCATGTGCGCAAGAGAATTAAACATTTTTGCAAGCATAAATATATATGATTATATACCTGTATCTTCGGATCTTTCAATACGTTTTATACCATTATGCGATTTTAATTTAGAAAGTGCAAAAATAAAAATATCTAAACATAAATGAATCGTATAAAAACATTCATTTGGTGATGATGATAATGTCCTGACCTCTTTTTATCAAGGAAAGAGAGGTGAGGTAGCTTCTGAGGGTGTGGACCCCTGAGCACCTGTGGGCAGAAGTCTGACTTCTAGCTCATATGAGGATGAAACACACCCACAGCCCCTTTTTACAGGGAGACACAATCACACAACTCACAGATAGCACACAGAAGGACAACCATGCCCGAACCGGGACTCGAACCCGGGACTCCCAGAACACGAGGAAGACGCGCTACCACTGTGCCAGAAAGCCGGCAAAAGCATTCATTTAAATGATATAAATATTTTTATATGATAATAGTTTAATTTTTATTATATAAATACATCTTAATAAATTTAGGTTTTAGTTATCTTAAAAGCAATAACAATAAATTTTATTTAAATGATAATTTTAAGTTTGTCAGTCATCAAATTAGAAGGCAACTTGTTAACTTTCCAGCATCTTTAAAATAGGATAATATGAATGTTTCGTCTACGTTCAATTTCATAAGTTTCAAAGGTTTTCAATAATAGTCTTTCCAAAAATAGAGTTTGCAAAGACAACTTCCTACGCATAGGAAATAACAGATTGAACATTGAATAGCAAAATCTCAAAGCTAATAAATTCAATTATAAAACATGCCGTAATGCGTACCTTAGCATAATGACAATTTTAAATTTGTCGGAGTAAAACCATTGTAAAGCTATCGAAGCGGTGCTCAATAACGTGGGCACTAATTTTAAATTGAAATCCTAATTCAAATCTGTAGTCTGATAAACAAACCATGTTTGATTATTTTTTCATTAAATATAATTAATATGTTTAAAGAAATTAGTATAAGTTTTTCAAGTTGTACTAATGAGTTTGTTTTTGATATTTGTGTTTTCAGTTTTCACAACAACCTACCTTTTTTCGTTTAGTTATAAATCGAGCATAATAAAAATCATAATAAGGAAAATATAATTAATGTTGATATAAAGAAAAGTTTCTTAAAAATTATTTTTATATTCATGTATAAGTGCCACCTCATAAAAATAGGGGAAGGGAAGAGTTAGTAATTCGTATTCAAGCTATAAATTTGAAGTAGCGATTTTAAATAAATCTAATGCTCCACTTTGGATTTTTAAAACATTTGGGTATTGCCTAAAGAAAATTCTTCAACTGTCCCTTCTAAATAAACATACTGACAATTAGAAAAATAATATGAATTTAATTTGGAAAAAGCGTACTTTATTGAATGGGGATTTGTAGAATAAAAAAAGTTTATTTAAAGTAGTCGGTTTATAATATTATACCCTGCTAAATAATTATGATAATGCTTGTGTTAAGTATTGGTAAAATCTGAACTACACACTTTATATTATATATTTATACAGATATATATGCACACACAAAACTACACAGGTATCAAAATACAAACTGTAGCAAAAATAAGCATTGTAAGAATTAAATTAAGAAAATCCAATTACAAAAAAAAAGAAATGCATAGTAAGAAATCAAAGGATAATGATATTCTGTAATAATCTGTAAGGGTAACAAAACAATAAACTTATTAAATATATTCAGAATATTTTAACATATTTTAACTACATGATAATTGGGGTTTTTTTTCAATTATTTAATTGAAATTTCTAGCAACGATTAACTATGTCTTGTAAATTGGTCTAACTGTCTTCTTCAAATAAATATTTTTAAGCTTCATGTTTTAGTGGATGTATGCTCACAATATTTTACAATTTTACTCCATTCTCTTTACCGCCCTTTGCATTTCTTTCTAATTTTCTGTTTATTTCTTTATATATCCAGCGATATTAGAGGAGAGAGCAGAAATATTTAAAAAGTCAGCACCTTTTAAAATTTTCTTCATTATTTGATTCTGGATATGAAAAATTAATTTTACGAAAAAAAATGCCAACGCTTTTATTAAATCATGCATTATGCTGAAATCTATTCAGCAATGAAAAAAAAACAATTCGAATTTTCGGATCACTGTCAGAACAATTGAATAACTCAGAATAAAATAGTGGTTGTAACAATACATAATTTTCACTTTAACTATTAAATATAATGTTGTAAAAATTGCTTACAATATTTGAGGAAAATTAATTAAAAAAATTATATGGAAAATATTTGGTATCATTGAATAGAAAATAGCATTTTTAGACAAAAAAAGATACTTGAAGTTCAGTTACTATTATTGTGTTATAATATTTTCCAAAATAATAGGTGAGAAATGCAGATATTTTTTTAAAATTTTAATTAATTAAAATCTTATGTAATCTTATGTAAGAAGCACTTCAAGATACAAATTTTTATCATCTAAAGTATATATATATATGCCATATGTAGTAACTTAGGTTTTAATTTCTGCCAAGCAGACCGCACACGGGAATCAAACATTCATTTAAATTACAATTAGATATAAGTCATGTTTACTTTATTGATATTAGACTTATAAGTTCGAATGGTTGTTATTTATTTATTAAGGAAAAAAATACTTGAACATATATTCAAACATAAATTATTGTTTCCGAAAAAAGAAGAGAATTCAATAAAATTCGTTCCTTAACATGTTTTCAATTTATTTCAGGCTTTTTTTTGTTTATTTCGAAATGCAAAATTCATTTCAAGAGATACTCACTCCCTTAAAATTCATTTCAAAACATACTCTCTCAAAATTCGTTTCAAAAGATACTATCTCTTAAAATTGATTTCAAAAGATACCCTCTCTCTGAAAATTGATTTCAAAAGATACCCTCTCTCTGAAAATTGATTTCAAAAGATACCCTCTCTCTGAAAATTGATTTCAAAAGATACTCTCTATATATCTCTCAAAATTAATTTCAAAAGATAGTCTCTCTCTCTCTCAAAATTGATTTCAAAAGATATTCTCTATCTCTCTCTCAAAATTGATTTCAAAAGATACTCTCTCTCTCAAAATTGATTTCAAACGATACTCTCTCTCTCTCTCTTAAAATTGATTTCAAAAGATACTCTCTCTCTCAAAATTGATTTCAAAAGATACTCTTATTGTAATTATAAACCATTTCAATGATGCTATTTCTCAGAGTTTGTTACAATTAAAAATTCATAGATTAAAGTTTATGTTCTTTTACCACAATCCTTTTTAGCGGAGTTACATCTTACTATCAAGACAGTGTTGAAAAAATTCATCTTATCCTTTGGAAACAGAGTTTAGGAATAATTCAAAAATAATAAGCCAACACGTGGCAAATACAAATATAAAATATTGTTTTTGCAACTTTTAAGGTATCTGTAATAAATAACAAAAAAAAATCGAAAGTGGATATTTTGGGATTTCAACATGACATGAACAATCTTAGCATCTAAATAGTGGCAAATATTTACAACAATTGGCCTTTTATGTATAATGCAGCTTCGCGACATTAGGGTAAACTAAAATCTGCCAAGTAAAGTTGAAAAGATAAAGAATGGTCGAATATTTTTTAATCAAGAATCTTTTATAATTTTTAACACAAATGCATATGCAGAAAAATATGAATGTGTTACCTGATAGACTACATAATATATCGAGTAGAAACATTTTCCGTAAATATAGATGAATAACTTTTTACATATTTATTCCTTAATCTATTACTTTCAGACATGCATTCTTAAATAAGAAATACTTATTGTAGCAAGCTGAATGATCTTGGATCAATTCATATTTTAAATTTTATTCAATATTTAGGTTTCTTTTAGATATTTGACTGAGTGAGAGCCTCATTCAGAGATGACTATTTGCGCTTGGTACTTCTTTGTCTAGTGTAACAATGACTAACAATTTATCCCATAATAATAGAATCAACATATAAATGTAATTCAAATCATTTCAAGTGAAAAATGTAACAAAGCAAACTATAAGTATATAGTTTCAACTCTGTGTTCTTCTTGAATCCTTGCACAAAAATACATTACTTAAATCGCATTGCCTCACAAACTAACTAAATGCGAATGATATTAAGACTTCGCATTAAAATTATTCGAATAGAATTTACAACCAAGTATAATTCCACCCTCAAAGTTTTCATAACGAGGCATTCACTTGAACAGTGTTTGTGTAATTATCAAGTTCTTGGTGGCGGAATGATAAGTATTCTTGAGGAACCACGCCAACCCTCGCTTCTACGCGAAGATTCATTCCAGGAGCTGGTCTACAAAATACTTTAAAGGAAGAAGCCCCTTATTGTGTAATTAGTCGTGGTATTTTAGAGAGAACTGGAAATTTAACTCTAAGGCTTTCATCGTAATTGTATCTCAAATTTCATGTTTGGTGTTCTGCAGAGCAAATTAATGAGAAAAGAGATGAATGAATGCAATGTTTAAAGTTCATTAAATTAAGAATCGCGCATAGGCTTCGGATTAAGAATCTTCCAGAATGTTACTCTGGGAGGTTATCTTGGTATTATTAACTACGGTGAACATATCAGTTTAAAGTTTTAACCTCATTGATATAAAACTATTCCGCTTTAGGTATATCAAGAATATTCCACATTTATTAGCATTTAGGGAAAATCTGCTGCAGGCTTTATTTTCAGAAATATGTTAAAATGCTTTATTATTAAAATTGTATATTAGGTAACGCGCCTGAAGAGAGTGTTTTTGTTTCTTATCGGACGTACCATGCCCTAAGCTCATTGTTTGTTAGCGATTTAAGCCTAATCAGCGTCTTTTGTTTTGTAGTAGCGCCAAATAGTGCCAAGTGTACGACTTTTGCTATCTGCTCATCACATTCGCTTGCACAGCCCCTTTTTACAGGGGTAGGGGATAATCATACACCTTACAGATAGAACACAGAAGAACGACAATGACCAAACCGGGTACCGACCCCGAGACTTCTCAGATTACGGGGAAGACGTGCAACCTCTATGACAGGACGCCGTAGGAAAAGAGTATTCCCGAGATAAATTCTCACCATATAGTAGAAAATTTTTTACAGTTCGGACAAAAAAATACTTTGGTACAAAATAGATAGAGCTTTAGAACTAATTAGATAGTTCATTGAATATGATATTTGTTAATGATGTTTGAGTTTTAATATGAACAAAGTTACTTTATTCGCTTCCTCTCACAAAGGTATTCAAGTCGACTCGTACGCGATTTCTTAAAAACTTATTTTAATGTTTATATGAATTTTTTTATTAATATAACGATAATGTTAATTAACTATTTTGTTAATATAACGATAAAATTGAAATAAACAATAAAAGTGTAATTATTTAAATATAAATGTAGAAAAGGCATATTTTGATATAGATGTTAGCATTTATTTAGAAAAACTAGTATTGTTCTACAAAAAAGTAGTTACTTTTTTCTTGTATGACTACGCAAGTAAAATAATCAATTAGTATCTAAGAATTATCTTCAAAAATATTTATTTGGAATAGTCATAAGTTCCCTTTTAAGACATTTAGCCTCAAATCCGTAGTTCTTTATATTCTGCATATAATAACAAGCACTATTCATACATTTTATTAAATATCTTGTTTAGCTTTTGAGGTATGACGATATTCGTACAGTAGAATAATGAAAAAATCATTCTTCCGAATGTTCATACTCATAAGCAACAGTTACATGTCAATAGTTTTATAATTTGGCTTCTAAGTCACATAGAGACAAAGTAAACATATCACTAGAAATATAAAGGTACCTAATTTCCAGAAATGACAAAAAAAATTAGCATTGAAATTTATGTCCACAACCAAATTCAAATGTTAGGTGAATAAATATTTGAATCTCAGAGATAGCAACTAGAATATTTTCAAGAAGAATCGTCCCATATTGAAATGTTTAGTTGAAAGCTTTTTTTTTTTGGGTATATAAGAGTTGTTAGGATTGTTATTTTTAGATCTCGTCATTTAGCGATATGACCTAGAGCTATACCATTTTATTCAAAAAGAATGAGATAAGAATATTACAAATATAATAAAAGCATCCACTTCAACAAATCTACTTTTTTCATAATTTGTCACTGAGATTAATTATATTTGTATACATACACGAATGGCTTAATGTTTCATATTTCTTATAAATCTCTTTGGTTATAGAGAACATATCCACCATGTCTTGTTTTTATGAGATACCTCATTCAATAATTTGGCGATTTGTTTCTTATTCATCTTTAATCTCCTATTAATACTGTCAATTTCTCTATGTATTTGAAGATTTCTCTGGTCAGATTTTAAATTTAAAAAAAGATGAAACTGAGTAATTTAGAAAACTGATTAATAATTTTAGTCAATTAAAGATTATGTATTCAATTAAGGATATATTAATTGAATCAATTAAAGATTATAAAGACGAGTAATTTTTCATCTACAAAATGTCTTCAAAAACTGTAAATTACATCACTTATAGATCAATTAATGCCTTTGAGCCTTAGTTGGAAGAACGATAGTTATAATTAAAACAAAGACAAGATAAAATCATTTTTCAGCATGATAACGCTGTACCATATGTTACTCGTATAATGAAAAAAATATCTAAAAAGGAAGTCTTATCTCTCCCATCCTATTCTGAAGATGTAGCTCCATCCAATTACTATCAATTCCGATCCATGAAAGGCGTCCTATCAAAACAGTGCATCTAATATTATGAAGATTCGAAAAATGGAATTTATAGTAGATCATATGAAAGGGCGAGTTGTTATTTTGCCATAGATACCATGTGCTGCTTTAACGATACGAAAACAAGGGCTTGGGACTAACAATATTTTGAAAAGCAATAATGTGCCAAATTTTATCAAAAGAGTCAACAGTTCCTGTAAAAATAGCAAAACAGTTTCGATAAAGTATTTAAAGTTCCAAATTCCCAAATGCATACAAGATAAAATTATTCATTTTCTATATGAGCTTATAGAAAATGAAGTTTCTTCTCAATGTAATACCCTATATTCAGTCTGATTATATGTTATATATATATATATATACGGTATAGATTATTAAAGAATAGCTTTTGCGAGATTTTCTATACAGACATTTATTGATAATTTAATATTCATAATTATTATACTATATAAATTCTTATATCATTGGAAATAACCGTAAAATTTGCGAAAATGTGATTTATTGCAATAAAAATCATGTTATTCTAATGAATCAATGAAGGAGCAACATTAAATTGTTTCACAACATATTTATATGTGTATTTAAAGAATTTTCAATGCAATTAATATAAAATATTTGAAAATAGGATAATGAGGTACATTTCTATAATGATGAGTCGAATTCACTAAAAATTATTTCTACATCGATTTATCAAATTAATTCTACTATTCTGAGATAAAGTCACCAAAACCCCATTTCTACTATGATGAGTCACATTCAACAAAAACTTATTTTTACTATGACGAGTCCCATTCATTAAAAAAATCATTTCTCCTATTGTGAACAACTCAATTATCTTTAGTTTACTTATATTAAATTACAGTTTAAAGCAATACGGACATCATAATTTTGAGCCATGATCAGATGACGAGGACGATACCTCAGAAAGCATCCCCTTTCTTCACACAGCACCAGGGGGATGACGTTTGGTCCGGATTGATTTAACGTGCATCAAATCTGCTTACAAGACCGCTTTACGTTGGAATCGGGTCTCGAAATTGAAATACTTCGGTTCTGAAACCGGGTCCGTATTAGGCCACAACGGCCCCCAAATTCACTCAAAAAAGATTGAAAGTATAATATAAGACAAATTTATGCTTCAAAACTTTCAGAGTGAAGAATAAAAATATGTTACTGCACAAAAAATAGGTCATTTCATTTTTTTACACAGTTACGTTGGCATCAACAGCCAAAGAACCGATGATGTTGCAGAATATCAGAGTGTCATTAATTAAAAATGTATAAAATATTTTTATGGAAAAATTTTGAAATCTTCTAAGTAAAAAAATAATTTAAGATAAAGAAAAAGATGACATTTTAAAAGAAGGACTTTATTTTTTACATATATTTTAATATGTTTAATTAAACATTGCAACTCATTTTCCTGCGTTAAAAGATTGCTTTCAAAGACATATCTTAATACTTGGCGGATGCAGATTAAGTGCTAATCTGCATTTCATTCCCACATCTTGTTTTAAAATATCCTGATTAATTCATCGATTTATTTAAATATTTGTTAAATAATTCATAATTTCTTGAAGTCAGATAACTTCCACAAGAAAATATTCCAAATCAACCTCAGGCTTTTGCATTTCTTCAGCCATGTTGGATTCGGCTTCCTTATTGTGAAGGAAAAGGAAGTTGCTGCTCTTCTCAACAAAAATTAACGAAAACCACAGCAGTGGAAACTTTCAACGGAAACTCCAGTGTTTGGTGGCAGCCAGCTTTTGTCTGTTTTCAAACTAATTACTGAAAGTTAGTCGGTCCTTAAAGTCTTAAAAGTTCCCTAATGAGTAAGAACCAGCATCAAGCACAAGAATGATTTTGAATGAACTCAAGGTTAACAACGGAGATACTCCGAGAGTCTTTTAAATAATTTTGTTGAATGCGATCGCTTGTTGAGAAAGTATGAAGTTTGTTGAGAGTGGAAACAACAAACTCGAGAACACTGAAAATGTAGTGAGAAGAGTTTGTTCAAAATATGTTGTGAAGTATTTTGTTTGTAAGGAATTCATCTAGTTTGTCAAAACAAATCAAAATGCCAACAATCAAAAGAGTTTGGTTGCAAAATTTTCGCACATTCCCTTCCTTTTGAGATAAATTATTCAAGCAATATTTTTCGCTTCATCGTGTTCAATTTTGAGAATGACACTTAACTTTATTTTCTATTCAAGAAATTTTATAATTCTTCTCATATCTATAAAATGTAAAGAAGTAAAACTCCGATTGAATTATTAATTTTGAATGGAGACTAAGGCGATACTGAATATTTAACCAATTCTCTGCCAAGCCTAAATTGCATGAGGTTATTCCCATTGCCATTTCTGTTTTGAGTGTTATTGTTTATCTAAGTTTTATTATTTCAAAATAAATATACATATTTTGTCATAAATAACTATTTACATGCATAAAAATCAAAAACGAGTACACTCGTGGTTGGCAATAAGAATGCAACAGGACTTGATATCCTTTTTTTCTTATTTGCGCACGTTTAAGCAAAATAAAAAAAAATCATGAGTCACACAAATAGATGAAAATATAAAAATACTAAAAAGTGGGACACAATTTTCTTTTAATTTGTGAAGCTTAATTATTTACTGCTGACAATTATTTAGGTGATAATTTTTGATTCTATTCTATTTAAATAATTAAAATACCATATCATACTTGATAAATAAAGTATAATTTTTGTAGAAACAATTTTTTGTAGCTTTTTTTCAGGTTTTTACACTTGTATATTTATGTTTGTGGCTATAAAAAGTTTGCAAGTTTGACAAGTTGTACGTTATAATATTTTGAAAGTATCACGAGTATATTCGTGCTGGCGATGGGTAACACCCTGCCAACCACGTGTATATTCGTGGTTGGCAGCGAATGGATTAATCTTTACAATTGATTTTTAGCTTGTGTTTTATAAAAATCATGGTTTACAATTAAATAAGAAAATTAAATATTAGATAAACGTAATTTTTTTCATAATTACTGAGCAAATGAAACATTCAACTTTTTTTTCCGGATCACTACTTTGCTATTGCTAATTTTCTGTCCAAAATACAATAGTTTTTGTAGTATTAAGAATAAAATTCGGGTCTTTAACACGAGTAAAAAAAAAATAATTAATGTCTGATTTCTGTACAAAGCTATTTCTTTTATATTTTTTCTGTTGGATGCCGACACCTGCCAAAATAGCTATCGTCACTTGAAGAAAAATAATTATCCTGAAGAAAAATTTAGCGAACAAATAATGTGTTTAAGATAATCTAAGGTAATAATAAGAAAAGACAAAGTATATACGCAATTTGCTTTTGTTGTATTGACGTAAAAATCATAATGTTCAAAAAGCGTTGGATTATATTTTATGATAGAAAAATGATGAAAAGATACATAGATTAATTTAGGGCTGCATTCAAAATAGTTAAAAAATGCTCATTTATATTCAGAATTATCATTAAAAAATCTTTATCATTGAATATTTCCCTTTATTTTACTGCATATAAGTTTTATAAACTTCTTACCTAGTAAATTTCATCGACAAAATAAATCAAGATTAAAATTTATAAACAAAATTATTCTCAACTACAAAGCGGGATTCAATAAAATAATCTTAAATAAAATCTTTAATTTTGTTTTTTATAAAGAAATTATTACTTTATCCTCAAAACTTTCCTTTCTACATAATGACTAATCTCGCAATGTATTCAATGATAGGCTATAATGATTTCGATGAAAAAACTGGAGAATATATGTTTTATTGATAAGTATATCGGTTGATATGTAGAGAGCATCACCCCTTTGGCGCCGTTTTCAAAATCGCCAACTTCCCAAGCTCTTGCGTCTTATCTCCCAACAACAACATCGGGCTGCCATATTTGGCGAATAATATCCTTGGCGAAAAGGGAGTGATGCTCTCTCCTGTTGCCCCAGTCTATCACATTCCAGTTTGGATTAGTTTAATCTAATTTAATCCAGCTGTAAAGCACTACTAGGGCTATCTTGGGACGACCATGAAATTTTGAACCTCGGTTAGATGAGGACAACACCTGCACAGGCATCCTCCTTCTCAAACCAGCCGGAGGACGTTCGATCTGACGAATTTAACGTGCAGCAGACCGCTTATACAACGGTCCTAAGGTGGAATCCGTTATCGTACCTGAAACCCTACGTTTCACACGCCAAGACCTTACCACCAAGGCACAGCAGCCTACTGAATTCCAATTATTTGCGTAAAGGGATTTGAAACAGACAGAAGCAGCGTTTTAGTTAAGATATCCAATTTCTTGCTTTTGCATAATTGTTTTCTTGAAAGAGATGTTTATAAAAGGGGAAATTAAGCTTAACGAAACAATTTGGATAATTTTTTGAATTATAATTTGATTTTAAGATTTAGAATTGTTGGCCGAAAAATGCGTTTAAGGATTTTAATTCTTTACTGTTTATCTTTAAACATTGCAGCATCCAATTTAAAAGAGCTAAATAAAGGAAATAGTACTGTAAACGGTTGCTATCATATTTTGAATAACCCCTTCTTATACAATGACATGTCAGGCGGGCGCATCGAATTACTGAATTTTTAGTTTCAAGTCTGCAACTAAGCCGAAGAATTCTCTCTCTAAACTCTTAATATCCCAAAAGTTCCATATATTATTAAAGGAATCAAATTAACAATAAATGACCAAAATATCATGCACCATCTAACTAGAAAGTTAAATATATTCGTATGTCAAGAGGCTAATAAGACAATGGCTATTCTATATGTACTTACGATTGCATGTCAACACGATACCTATAATCATGGAAACGATAATAAATCGGAACATAATTTATCAATAAATTTCCTAGAATTGAGATATTTGTAAAAATGTCAAAAAATGTGCAACTCATTAATTTTTAAATACTTGCAGCTCAAAATTATAAAATAAACAAATTATTGAAGTGTTTATAATATGCGAGAGATTTTTCGATAAAAGGCAACGAATCATAAGAAATAGTTTAGCAGAGAAAGAAATTGTTCATTAAAATGCTCTAAAAGGAGAAGAGATGATAAAAACAGAGGATCCTGGAATCGGCTGAGAGCTCTACTATTGCTTGAATAAATTTTGGAAAATTGCACAAGTTTATTATCTTACGTAGTGTGGACAAGATAACATAGTATGCATTATGAATCCTTTTGAAACGTATTAAAACCAAAATTTGGCAAATTAAAATTTTAGTAAATGGTCAGAAAACACATTTTAGATACCCAAATCATTGCACTTGAACTATCGCGTTTATATGTATAAAAACAGGCTAGCACGCGACCAACCTCTGGACATTTTAGACTTGAAGATTTAGTTTCCATTTTAAAACTATACTAAATTTTATTGACCTGGTTTAAAGTTATTGTCTCCTTTTCCTCTTGATTTAGCGAACATGATTTCCTTATCGTTTTCATTATAAATTTGAAAACACTAAACAAATTTGTTAGCAAAATTACCCATCAAATCTTATATACCTAGTTCCAAGGATTTTGATTTGAAGGAGAAATGGCAAACATGTGGACTGTTGGAAGTCGGCAGTTCGGAGTTTTCCGATACTTTTTTCCTTATATTCCAGTTTTGAGGTCTAATGCAAATGTTCATGCAAACAAAGATAAACTTGAAATCTTATGGTATGGGTTTTTAGATTTGAACCTCTTTTCGTTCCATGCCCTTTTATGCATTGCCCTTATAAACATTAATTCGTCATTCTTCGTACCATCCAATTTCAGTCTTGGCTATAAATTTATATAATAATCTTTAAATTTTTAAAGACGCCTAGGGGGTGATGGTCAATCCGGTCGCAACGGATTGATCATCTGGAGGGAACATAACCCTCATTTTCGCTAAGGGAATTTGGCGCCAAATATGGCAACCCGATGTTGTCGTTGGAGGATATCTTCCTGTGGGAGACAAAACACAAGACCTTGGGGAGTTGGCGATTTTGAAAAATTCGCCAAGGGGTGATGTTCAAGCCGGTCGCACCAAAATACTTATAATAACTACACTTTTCTCAAATGGTACCCTTCGAGTTTATATTTTGCTTCCAATTAATTTAAGTAGAATGTACAAACTATTACAAATATGACCAGGCCTAAAGTATTTTTTTGTTAATTTAGGACTGAATTTCACCAAAGTTACAGCACAGTTAATCATAATTGGTTTTCACACCAATAAACTATCATACCTAAGCAAATTAGTACTTAAGATGTTAAAATATTCGCACAAATACTGAAATTTTCATTTCATTAATAACCAATCCCTCAATTTTATACCCAATCACCAGAACAGATGTTTAGAACCATATAAAGGCTAGAAATACTTGGATCTCCTATCCTCTTGGAAAAAATGTTGGAATTTTATCAATTCGCAATCTTAAATTTATATGAAATTACAATTGAAAATGCTGCTCTATTTTAAACCAAATGCATCAAAATAATCTTACTTGAAATACTTACTTACGAAATCAAATGGATACTAAAAAAAGCAAACTTAAGGATCTTGCTCCTGTTTGTTTGTTTTTTGAATTAAAAGAAATTAAGAATTAATTTTTTAATAGTTTGTTTCTTGTATTTTTCTTATATCTGTGATTCTTATATTTAGATAACGTGTATAGCTATTCGTGCCCATGGAAGAATATTTAAAGTTTTCAATGAAAGATTCCCCAAATTAAGAACAACAGGCAAGACTTATCAAATCTATTCTAAATTAAATTTATCAAACTACATAATTTCTGAATAAGAGAATTGATGTAGATACAGTTTAACATTAATAACTTGAGTGCCAAAACTAATTTTAGGAAATTGTTCAATACAAATTCATTTTTAACCCTTTGCACTCCGATGGAGCCTCTGACTCACCATTTAAGATGGCGCATCATTTTGACGTTTCATTTATTTTTCTAACTGTTAAAACTGCCTACATAATGGTTAAGAGATGAAGATTAATTTTTCAAAGAAATTCGACTTAAAGAATTATGTATATTTATTTTTCATTGCAATAAACAAATCTTTGCATTAGATGAATAATTTTGCATCTAATTATTTTTCGGAGTGCAAAAGTTTAAATAATAAATATTCCTATACTTCCAATTACCATTTTATTTCATCAAATATAAATTATATTTTAGAAAGTTTCATCTTAGGAAAAGGTATTTAGAATTTTGAATTCTTACCTACAACTTAAAGACGATAATAATTAAAATAAAGCAGATAAAAATGAACTATAAAGACGATATATAATTAAAATATTTAAATAAATTTTACAGGTAAGCTTGCATTAATTTTAATGTTGTTAAGGTTACAATGTTTTATATTGATCTTATAATGGCTCACTCAAATTCTAAGGGTTTTCTTACACTTTGAAGATAAATCAGCATGTCATTTCCCAAAAGTTCTCATTACTTATTTAACATTCGATAACAAAGATATTAACATATATTCTAATATGTCGAATTTAAACACAAGATACAAGATTTATAAAAAATTAGATTTCTTAATTTTTTATAAATAGTTCCCTATCCCCAATTATAGGGTCATATTAACCAAGACTGCGTGTTCTATCTTATTCAGCTTACAATGTTCATATTTTTTTTGGCTACATATTTTCAAATGTATGCAAATATATACAATTCTTACCGTCATTTTCTTAAAGACTAACAATACAGAAGTTAGAAACTAACACTTACGGAACTATGCAAGAGGCACTGACAAGGTCTTTGTATGAAAGCAGCAAACTGAATCTTCCAGAATTTCAAATACTAAGGTTTAGAATGACGCAACAATAGTTCAAATCTTCAATCTTGTTCAAATCTCAACAATTGTTCAAAAAGTACAGTCTTAGGATAAGATTATCTATTTGTTCCAAATATAACAATACTCATCTATTGAAAATAAATTCTCTTCAACAGATAAGTGGCTGCCAACAGATAGGACAAAGCATCCAATATCCAAAAAGGTATTGCTTTGCAGATTAATTTTAATATAACGAGTAATTGTCAGTAAGATACCGTCTTCTGAAAAGTGGCGTGGGCTCCAGATTGCGAAAGAATATGGTTAGCATGGAAATTCAAAGCTTAAATTTTAGAGACAACTCAATATTTGAAATTGACAGAAAATTATTCAAGCTTACAGCTCTCACTTTTTATCGGCTAATCACGTGTATTAATTTAATAGAATTATGTCTGTGGGAAAATCCACTATATCAAAAAGTTAAAATTGCAAATCAAATATTATTTCAAGCACATACACCAGATTGCATAAAATACATTTATTTATTAAAACATTCCAAAACTGCAGTTTCTAAATGAAAAATTATTTGAATTCGTGAAAATACTAGAAATATACTAGTACACAAGAATCAACACCAACAAAATTTCGATCAAGTTGTTACATTTTTTGCATATATGAATCTTGCAAATTACCCATTATAAACTTAAGAATATAAGTAGATGTAATGAACACAGCAGTATAGTACACTACACTATGACTTACAATTAATATTAGTATAAATTGGTAAAAACGATTTTTAAGTGCAAAAAATTGACCAGAAAATCTTTCATTAACGACCAAATTTGGTTTCATTTTGAATTTAATTCAATTCTGCTCAGAAATATACGTTCAAGTTTGAAAAAGTTACAAAGAATTACCTCATTCAAGTTTCGGACATTTTCCGATTGACTGATTTTTAATGAATAGAAATTTATTCCTAAAGTCGAACAGTAAAATATATTAAAGATTCAAACAAAATTTAGTTCTCATTTGAATTCGGATTCCGATATAATGCTAATCATTAGAGTAATACAAGCAGTCAAAAGCTCAAAATCTGGAATGCATATACTATATGAAAACAGTATTGAGAAAAATGACTCGATAGAACTTAATTTTAAATAAGATGCAAGAAAACTCATGTATTATTGGAAATTGACAAAGATTTTAACTTAAACCTAATATAAAATGCATTAATCTAAATCCTTTCAATTTTATATTAAGATCTGAATAGTTTAAACGACAAATTAGGTCTATTTAAAGAAGGTTGGACGATGTATTTTTATAGAAAATTCAACGTTGCTCCATTCGTTTCTATTCTAACGCTGTAAAAACGGATATTCTTCTGTGACGCGAAGATTAGACCCCAGGCATTAGTTTAAAGAAATCTCCATTTACAACGATTCCAATAGGCAATCGAACTTACAATAAATATATATCAACTAGGGCCTAAAACAGATTTAAACAAATTATATCAATAAGATTGTGCATACTAAATACTATAAGATGAAGGAATGAGTTTTATTAAATTAAACTTTTCACTAATGGGATTCTTTAGCAAAACGAAATTTGTATATTTCGTTTTCTACGTTCTAAATATTTCAATAAAAGTCTCCTCGAAAAAAGTAATGCTCCAACTTTAATGAAAGATTTAGAGAAATTTTGGCTTTTATGAAGATGCAAAATGCATTATGAATTTTATTACATTATTTTTTAATTAAATTAAAATTTACACTAAAGGAATTCTTTAGCAAAACGAAATTTATAAATTTCGCTTTCTACGCTCTACACATTTCAATAAAAGTCTTGAAAAAGTAATGCTCTAACTTTAATGAAAGATTTAAAGAAATTTTGGCTTTTATGAAGTTGCAAAATTCATTATAAATTTTTTATTCGGTTTTATTCAAAATTAAATTCAGATATCTATCACGAAAGTAGCGTAGCAATATAAACAACTACATAAAGAAAACAATGTTTTTCTGTGGTTTAGTTTTTAGTCAAAATATACGCCGCCGTAAGTTTTTAACAGTATTTGGAGCGCAATCTCCCAAAGATTAGGTCCTAATTCTACTTCTAATTAATTGTAGCAATTGAAATGCTTCTATACGGTAAAGTGTTCTTAATTTAAGGTAAAATTGATAACGTCTGTTTTGAATCTTAAGCATTATATAACAAGAAGTGATATCTGAAGTCACATATTTAGTTTTTAATTTATAAATGGGGGCATCGAAAAAATTAGGATTTTTCTCCAGCAAAACCTTGTAATTTAAAAGTGTAGTGTTACGAACTTAATAACTGGTATTTAAATCGTGTTTGAACTTTCAGTTAAATTCTGTTTATTTCAACTTTAATCATCCTATTCTATTCGCGTTTTATTCTACCTTTAAAAAGATTGTTCCCAAAGTTAAAAAAGTTATTCCCAAAACATTCCAGAATTCGGTGATGATCAGGCACCGATTTCGGAACGTCTTCAGGAATTTAGAAGACTATCAGCTAACTGGCTAGCACAGTCAACGACAATCTTCTGCCTCAAAATTGTGGCATTAAAAGAATTTTGACTAAAACATTAAAATGCCGTTTTAACTACTCCTAACTTATATGTTTTATTAGCTTTAAAACTATAATTAAAAGGCTAAAATATTTACAATTAAACTATTAATGTCGATGTTAAATCCCTAGCTAACAATAACGAAAATTCTTTTCATTTTCTTCAACAGAGTAACATTCAAACTACTGTAACTCCGAAAACTTTTGCTAGGAGCAAAATAAAATGACATTTTATGTTATTTTAACCCCATATAAATATAAATTATTATATAAGTATATTTATATGGGCTTATAAATTATTGGCAGTACTTTTATTCTAATTTGTTCTATTCTTTGAAAATATTGGGGAGGGGGTATATATGTTTAGTAAATCGGAATAACCAGAAGAAAGTCTCAGTAACTAAATTCAACGCCGAAATTAAAAATTTCCATAGTTGATAGAATTCAATACTACAAATATTTTATTTAATAAATCAGAAAATTTGAAGTGAAGGCAATTTCTAGCTACTTTTCGTTACATTGGGGGAGGGGCTTGATCTTTAATGACCAATAAGGTTGTCAGCATTTGAACCTTCATGGTAAAAGTATTCATCGTAAGACGAGAGTAAAATTTCAATTCATATGCAACACTTGTTCACCTTTTTAAATTTTACAATTTGATTTGAGAAATCGTCAGAATGATTTAAATTCTCATCTAGCAAATTTGAACCGACAGATTTCAGTTATTTACCATCAAAAAAGCTTAAAAATTAATATATCGTGTAATTAGCTCGTAAATAATTTTGTACTGAGCTTGTAAATCGCTAGACTCACAAAATTTTGTCTGTTCCAGATTTAAAGGACGAGGGTGAAATATAAATATTTTACGTTAACTAAAAACTAACATTCAATACATTTTCTGGTATTTAAGTTTTGATGTCTAAAAAAATTAAACGTCATGCATAAAGTTAACAGTTTAAAAAATGCGGTTTGTTTATTTTAAAAAAATCGGAATTTAATTCACAATTGTATTTGAAATTTTGGTGATACCATTTTAATATTAATATTGGCCAAGCATCATGATCAAAATGTTATGCCTTTTTCGAGTGAAGATTATACGTTTGCTTGTCGACAGATCAAGTCGTCACCTTCGTGTAAAAAGGTTCGAAGCTATCATTAAAAATCGAAATTCTTATATTGTTAGAGGTTTAAGATTTTGAATGGCTCAGTTCACGTTTGAATCTCTGTTTAAATTTTCAAACAGAATTATTCGTCTATCTCAAGTGTTTTGCCCCGAAACGTTTGAAATGTTTTTTATCTGTTCGCAGCTTAAACTTTTGCAACAACTTTATTCTGTATAAAGAATTTCTCATTTGATTTTTCCCTTATCGAAATCAGATGATTTATAAAGGTTTGAATAAAATAAGACTCATTAATATTTAAGATAGCAGGGAAAATACTATTTAAAGCCTCTTGAATTTCATTTCTTTGTACTGTTAGTAACTGACAATTCACAGAACCACGCGTAACTAATCAAAATTGGCGATATGGGAAATACGAAATGAAACGAATAGGAATGAGTACTGTTTTAGTTCAGCTCTAAATTAATCCTAACTTTAACTAACAAGACACTTTACCCATTTACATTAAAATTTGAAGTTTTCCTATCAATTTACAAAAAATTGTAAATGGTTATTTTCCCTTATCCGTGGAATAGATCGAATTTTCTTTGAAATTCAGGTTTGTTATAATGAACATGGATGCATGAAATCTTGGGTAGGCATTAAATGTAAATTTTCAGAGTTTAAAGACATGTCAAATTTACAGTCGGGCACACATTTTTAAATCAAAGCTTTAAAAATAAGATTAGAAAAGAAAGATGTAAAACCCTTTCTCACCAATTTAAAACTCTGTTCTATATCTAGTTGCATTAAAACATTTATCAGAATCTAACGAATATCTAAAGCGCATTTAGATTTAACAAGTTTAAACTGACCCTACCTATCCAACCTTTTTTAAAAAGGGGATTTATTTTGGCACATTAAAAATTAATTTGTTTTATAATCCTAGTATAATGTCAGTATGCCCATAAAAATTCCGAGTTAAGTCAGTTACCGAGTTCACTTACTCGAAAAACTAGACCAAAAGATTTCCTCAGAAGGGCTTTCGTTAATAATTTGAAAGAATCGACAAATTTGGTGAAAAGACTCCGTACACCAAATTCCTCATAGTTAGAACACATTTTTTTTTAGTTATTGTATTCATATAGGAACACAATTCTGTTTTTGGACGCATGAGAAAGGAGGAGGGATTAAAATGTGCAAATTCATCAATAATTCGAGTTTGAATTTTTCGACAATTATAATTATTTCCATCTTAGCATCAGCAGAATTTTATTATGCACACACACACACACACACACACACACACACACACACACA
>JAOUZG010032859.1:10053824-10117941 GCA_026289955.1 Argiope argentata | reverse complement strand
TGTGTGTGTGTGTGTGTGTAAGAAATCTTGAAAAAATTCTTCGTCCCCAGTCACAATATGAATTCACAAGATAATTATAGTAATTAATTTCTTAAAATGAAAAAAATAATAATTTTGTATTATCACAGGAATCTACAAACATTAAAAAACAGAATAGAATTCATTACAAATCTATTACATCTTTTAAAAAGTGAAGCAGTTTAAAATTTTTAAAAATCTCTATAAGCTGTTTTTATCAGACGTATTCTTTTATATAAGGTATTTTGAAACTCCTTACTCCAGAATAAAAAAATTGATATAAAAAAATTAGTGCTTTATAGTTAGTATAATAAGTATAGTATCTAAAACTAAATATCGATGTTCAATTATTCTCTTTAATTAATATTAAGACATATTTAATATCACGCCTAGTTAAATAATTTTAAACATTTTTTACATTTACGAAAGTTTTACATCTACGAAATAAACTTTATCATCACATCCAAAATACATTCTCTCCGAAATAAATTTTTCTTAATTCCATATTATATTTCCTTAATCTTTGAATTGTTGTTTATGAAAATTAATTATGAATAAAATAAGGCCGAAATGAAAAAAAATGATGAAATTTTCAGGGAGTAACTTTTAAAATTGTGAGTGCTAGTAAAATTTCCTTATTGTTAAGAAAAGACATAGTGCCAGAAAAAAAGAAAGAAAAGTATTTAAATGTACAAAACTCTGCTCAATTAACAAAGCTCATGAAAAAATTAAGCACACAAAAGAAATAATTTATGATTAGTAAAAAAAATACATAAAAAAATGTCTGGAAATTTCTGAAAAAAAATTCACAGTTTTTAAGAGCGAAAAAAAGTTTAGAAAATAAAGAAATCTAATGTGAAAAAGTTGCAGAAAAAGAAAGAAAAAAATATGACTTTAATTTGTGCTCAAATCTTTGACTTAAAAAGTAAGACAAATAGCTATTGAGATAGTGAATTAGTAATAAAAATTTAGTTAACGGGAAGGATAGATATTTTTTTCTTTATTTTTCTTTTAACGAGGAGAAAGTGAAATTTTTTTAAGCTAATATGATTATAGGAATAGATCAAATTACAGTAGAAAACAATTGAAAAAAAGTTCAGGATAAAAAGTCAAAGCAATCTTTAAATTTGCAATCAAAAAAGTGTTATAAATAAGAAATTCCGAATTACTCTTGAAAAAAGATAGCTTTCTTTTTTATGCTTGTTTTTTCTTTTTAAATTTCTGGCTTAAATAATCTAAGTATGATGTTTGATGCCTTAAGAAATAATGATTAAATTTTAAAGGAACGGCAAGCAGAAAATAAAGTAAAAGTTACACTTAAAGAAATAATACTTATTTTAGTGTAGTGCGTATTATTTTATTTTCGAGCACATTTTTTTTGTGGGAAAGGGATAATTTATTACTATTAGCAGCTTTGTACTTATTTAAAATAAGCATATTATCTTATAAAAGAGATTACGTGTTTTGTACCATTGGCAAACAGCAGTTACAAAAGACCTAGGTAGCGTGCAATTCTTGGTGATTGAACATTGGTATGCAGATAAAAAATAGCAAAAAAAAAGTCAAATATGTTTTCAGAAATTTTTTGATTAAAAAGAAAATTAGCACAGAATTACTAATGGCATTTTAAGTTCCATTAATTTAAATCGCTAAATTTGTGAGTCATCTACATATGCAAAAGTCAATACCTGAACGGATTCGGTTTCAATCTTGATATATATTTATCTCTTAGATGGTAAGACCATGTATCAAATTTTTAGCTATTTTACACTCTTTATGTTATGCTAATTAGTATTCGGTATTTAATTTAGAAAAACTTCTCCTGAATGACATTAGTTCAAAAATTGGAAGAATTCTAGAAATTCGAATTAGCTGTTATTTGCCAAAATCCATTCGTTTAGGTAAAGGAAATTTTAAATTTATAAAGCATATTAACATAATACGAAAAATGCTTTTTCAAACTTTTTCAAATCTGAATATTTAAGTGATTCGTCAAAATTTCGAGTCTGAATATTTTGGCCATAACAATACTTTCTTTTTTTATATTTCATATGAGAGAAAGGAAAAATAAATAGAATATACAAAAATTAATCTATTTAGCAAGAAGTAAATTAACACATCGTAATCATATTTCTCTATTTCATTGTATATATGTCTGATTAATTGTATATTCGCTTATGTATAGTATCCATTTATTATCTAATTTATTTATATCGATTTGAATCGGAGATCTTGAATAGAAATTTTAATTACTCATAATATCTTTGAAATTGAGCTGCTAATGAAATTTCGAAAAGCGCTAGAATTAGTAGTAATCGCCTGTTGCAGAAAATATATTAATTCGAAAGAAATATTTTGGTCCTAAATAAACATATATAATCGAGGCTAATATTTTATCGCTAATAGAATACAGTTTATTATTATTATAAATTGATTAAATTAGTTTAATTTAATTGCATTGAAAATTTTGTATATAAAGGGTAATTTCTATGGGATTCGACTTATTAATTTTCCATCAAATCATTATGAATAGATTGAGATCAGTTCACTTTACGACGGCAGACCTTTCTTGAGACACTGAAATGTTTATTCATTTGTAACCGAATTTGGTTCACATAATATTTCAACCATGAGATTTTGATTTATGGTAATCACAATTGATTATTCCAACCTGTTTAAAGGCACATAAAAATTTGAAAGACCAGAACATCCATACAGCATTCGCGGGAATTTAATTTGGGACTTAAGAGCCATCACGGACCACGGCAAAACCACTCCCATAGGAGGCAAGTAATGTCATCGGTAGGAAGTAGCCATCTCGCAAAATTGTTGTATCCATTAAGAGTGTGAGAATCAACACCATTCCATCCCCACCCCAATTTGATCCTTATATCTGATTCCTCCCTGGGTGAGGATTGATTTACGGTAAAATACTAGTATATAAGTAATATAAAAAATTTTAGTCAATTCCTACGTAGCAAACAAAGAAAAATTTTCTTTTAGTTATTTTTTATTAAATCAATACAACTAATATAAATAATTTATCAAAAATATATTTATTTTTGCAAGAATTGAATTCGCATTCTTCATCTTCATGTGAAAAATACTGAATTTATTGCATTTTACCGATTGTGCTACTGCCTGTTGATTTCAATTTTCATTACAAACTGCTAAAATTCTATTTAAAGTATAAAAAATTAATTAAATGTAATGAATTAATATTTTAAAAATATTTGTATTGACAAAAAGTGTCAGCCACTGTAAGTTTTAAAAAATGTATTTGATTTTGAGTGGATGAATAAAAAATACTTTATTAGCAAATGAAAATTTGAACAAGAAATATATATAGGAAACAAGTGAATTAATAGTAGAAATTGAAAAATAGTTAACATTTTCCAAACAATTCCAATATGATACACCATTTAATTATATAGCCAAAATAAAAGCATCCTTACACTGCATCCACATTTTGAAATGTCAGTTAACTGAATGAAGTATGAAAATCTCCAAAATATGCGATCTATACTTTACAAAAATTAATACACAATATTTCATTCAAGTTTACTAGTTTATTGACGCTCCAATTATAAACCACACTTTTCAAGTAATTGCACAACCCAAATTAGCATGAAATGAGAGGAATTCTTTGGACACATTCAAGGAAATGCAGTATGTATTTCATTGTTCATGCTTAAAATATTGCTGTAAGCATTTGCTGAACAATTTATTTAATCTGAGCAAATACTCCATCGTAGAAGTTAAAAGTAGAGAGCAGACACTTATCCTTCTCTTTCTTGAGCTAAGGAAGTGTAAAATAATGAAACTCTTCAATGAGGCAAATAGAAAATTTGTAGTAGGGATTTTTTGGCATTATCGCTTGATTAATATAGTTAGCAGTATATGCAACTTTATGTAGTTATTGGGAAAGTTAGAACTTAATTTTCACTTTGTATGCAGCCGTTTCTTACTCTATCTTTTTCTTTTATATACAGAAATGATGTAATTAGTTGATTGGGATATTTAATATGACCTTATTTTTAACATTGACTTTAAAAACTGCTTTAAGAATAAGTCTTCAGATACAATTCGCATGAAGTTTATTACTATTTCCTAATTAAATTATGTTAGTTCTGCAGAGTTAAAAAAGTATGCATATTTTAATGTTATCGCGCCCAGGTATTAAAGATCATTCTTTAGAATTTTGTGAATTCTGATCGTGAATTTAAGGAAATTTGGTCTATTAGATGGATTTCTTGCAATTGCTTTTTATAATCAAATGCAATTATTATTATTATTATTTGAAAATCTTTGTATCATGACTCGATCTTATATTATGATTCGAATTACCAATGTTATACAAGACTGGGACAAAAATTATAATTTTTTTTTCAAATAAGATACCACTTATATAATGTGAAAAGTGCGAGTTCAATTTTTCCTCTTCCAAACTGAATGGTCTTGAATTTTTCTATTATCCACTTGAACTAAAAAATAAACAAGTAATCCTAATCTTTAACATTATTTAAAAACCACCCGAAGCAGTCTTCTTGCTAGTTTCCTCATGTGGGTTTTTACTGATTAGAGAAATGTAAGCTCTTAACTCATGTCAGATAATTATTATAATAGCATAAAAGTTAGCTGGAGTCACGAAAACCAACAATTTTATTGAAATGTTTGCTTTGAATTTTCAATTCCTACTATTAGCTCACACTCTCCCCATATATATTATATCTTGTTTAATTTTTCAATTTTTTTCAATTTGTAGTGGATGACATTTGATGTTAATACAGATTTTTCAAATATTAATTCATTAATTTTTATAAATGAATTAAAAACTAGCTTTGCCATTAAAAATCTTCGTTCCCCCGCCGCCAAATAAGTAACGAATTCAGTTTGTTTTTCCCCACATTAATGAGGTTAGGCTTAATATGTTTTTGGCCGATTATTTTAAACGATTCTGTTTATTTTCATGACACTTGAGGCATTTAAAATTAAACATTGTTAGCTAATCATTTTTTGAGATTCATTTTGAACTACCTTCGAATTAAAATAATAAAGAATAAAGAAAATTAGAAATTTCTTATCTGTATTGCGTACCCCAACTGGTGTAGAAAATTCCTGCAAATTGCTTTGTCGCAATTTTCTTTGAATTCTCAATTAGAGTAGAAAATTTAATGCTAGTAAATTTTTTTGATCCATTATTTATAGTAATTTGGCCTGGGTAGTCTGGTAAATGTGGCATTGGGTTCACATACCTTGGGCTGCGAATTTGAACATCATATGTAGAAAGGAGAATGGAAAATTGCCCGGAAATTCACTTTCAAATTTACAGCTTAATATTGTTATTTTGTAATATTTATATTAACTGTAATTCTTTAATAAAAAATAACTAAAATGATTTTTTTGTTAACTTAAGTAGGAATTGATTGTGAAAAATTGTTTTTATATTACTTGTTTAATTTAAAAACATGTCAAACTCCATAATCTTTGGAATCATAGAACAACTCTTATTTGTTGAAGAGCTACGCAAAGTTTTAGTTTAAACAAGAATATTTATCTGAGGTCCAGTTCTTTGTAGCACTTATTTTGTTCCTGATGTTATTGCTACTAATGATACTTGCCATGGACAAACGTGCTGACGGCTTTCAGCGATTTCAAGCCGAAAGAGCGTCTCCACGTTTTGAAGTGCCGCCAAGAGTACGACTCTTGCTACTTACTCTTCACATTCGCTTGCATAGCGCCTTTTTACAAGAGATTGGGACCATTCGCATATCTCACAGATAATACACAGAAAAACACCATGAACTAACCGGGACTTGAACTGGGACTCATGAAGAAGACCTCTGTGACATTAAGCCAGCTGAAGTTATTTTAAATTAGTAAGCAGAATTTTTGAATGATGGTTGGTAAAATACTAATTTGAAAGTTCCTTAACTGAGAATGAAAAAAATGTGTCCTGGTAGAAGTTAAGCTTTCGAAATCAATTAACTAATTCTCTCACTATTAAAAGATTTAATGTGGATTTCAAATCACCTCTCATCACATTTTCTAATGTCTTTATCGCTTTTCGTAACACTGCTTTGCTACTTTTTTGCCAGATAAAGAATTTAAGAATAATTTCTTCTAAATTCTTTATCTGGCAAAAAAATCATAAGGGTAGTAATTTAGCAATGGACTCAAAGAAATGTGATATTTTGCAAAGTAGCATAACAAATGTATGGTTGTAATTCGATGCAATATTTTGATAACGCAGCAATGATTTTACTTCCTTAATTGTGCCACCTCCGTCTAATATTCTAAGTCACAATAAAATACTTTAAAAGTTTTTAATTTATCGTAATAATCCTAAGCATTAAAACCTGATGAATCAAGAAAGGATTTACGATTTTAGAGTATGAGAACTTATTTTTCTGCATGATAATAACGATATTTTTGTTATAACACTCGGTGACATTAATGCTGCTATATAAAATATTATTTGTGCCACTCCTAAAAGCTTTCTTGTCTCTTATACTAGCCTTATAAAAACTCAATACGCAGTTTACAGTAAAACTTTAGTAATACGGTCAGAAACGACTCGACATTCACTTACACGTGGAAAAACGTTTGAAAGAAAAAGTATTTAAAGAGCAGAAATAAAGGTTAAACAATGACGAAGATTTCTCCAAATGCATTTATTCTTCCACATCTCTCTCCTTTGTGACGTAAAATCTTCAAAAAGTGCCATTTTCGTGGTACTAAAAAAAACAATATCGTCAAATTTGACTTCTGACCTAAGATGTGATTGCATGAAAAACCATGTTTATACTTTCAAATAAATATATTATTAGAACATCTAGTTTAAAAAACTATTTTGCTAAACATATGAATAGATGAGCGGACTGCAGTTTTGATGGAATTTATTCAAATCAGATATGCTTCAAGATTTTTAGAAGTGAAACCATCGGGAGCCTTCAAGGTTAATGCGCATTTTCTTGTTTTTAATAATTGTTCACATGCTTATGGGTAAAGAGATAGACTTCAATTCTTATTGTCGTGCTCCACTTTACAGCGGAATGAGAGGTGCAGTAGCTTCTGAGTGTATGGACCCTTGAGCATCCGAGGGCAGAAGTCTCACTTCTAACTCACAGACGTCACAAATCCTTTTTACGTTGAGGACCTCATTCATGCATTTCATTCATTCCTCAACATATCGGGATTTAGATCTGGGACAGAGAACGATCGCCTCAGACCGAGTACTCCCAGCTGTATTACTCTCGACATGGAAGACTTTGGAACCATGACACATTTAACGAGCACCAGCCGTGCACACTCGGAGAGTCTTCCACCGCTGAGGCTCGAACTCGTAACCTAAGGGGTACCCGTCCCTATCCTGGCCTTCACTTAAAACTTCACTTAAAAAGATTTTATTCAACATTTCAAAGGCACCAATAACTTTGACTTCAAAATCTTTCTCCAAATTCTTCTGTAACAGTTGTTATTTTTTTTATTATTTTCTTTGTTTAAAAATTAGAGAATGACATTTTTTCATTCAGGATTCCTATATATGGGGATATTATTAAAAATGAAAGTCACATTTCCCAAATCAAATCTATAATTATCCTTCAATGCCTTATATAGAAGAAATTAAAAATAAGTTCTCTTAATTATTTTAATTAATATGTTTTCATGATTCACTATTTTGTATGTGTAATATTCTTGTTGATGCTTTCGTAATATATTATTAAAAAAAATGATTTTCTTTCATTTTTATTAGATGCCTTAAAAAATGTTGATTATTCACTTTAACTTTAAAACACAAAATCGAATATGATATCATGTTACGTTATATAATATTTACTGACATATTAGTAAGTGAAAAATTTTTAATTCTCAACGGAATTTTTACTTTGTAATTGCATTTTCAAGCTTTTTGATATCAATTTATTTTCTCATCTAAAAGAAATAACATGAATGGAGAAGGAAAAAAAAATATGGTAATTAATAAGTAAAGATAACTAATTAAAATGAAAATACTAATAAAATTTATTCACGAGGAAACACTATATCATCCTTGAAAATACACTGAAAGTTTTTTAAAAATTGTTTTTATTAAAGAAGCAAATGCTTTAGAGGAGAGTAAAAAAAAATAGATTTCGAAATGATGGAACGATATTTAAAGTTTGGAAAAATTTATATAAAAAATAAAGAAGACCGCCTGAAAAGAACTTTGATAGTATTTTAAAAAAAAAAACCGATAGAAATGTACATTCTTAAGTCATCTATATACAAAAAACAAAGAAAATCTATTTTCAAAATATTAAATGAAAGAGCATCAAAAGAAATTTGTGGTAAAAACAAAAATATACTTATCCGAAAATTATTAAGTATGTTTTGCCCTAATGTTTATCTTTTAAGTCAAAAATTTCAGTATTTCATTCTTAAAATATAGAAAGAGCTGAAAGCCGGCGTCCTGGCATAAAGGTAGTGTTCCCGACGTTCTTGGCATCCCGGGTTCGAATTCCGACTGTTCCGGTTGGTCTTCTGTGTTCTATATGTTAGGTGAGTGAATGTGCCCCCCGCGTTAAAAAGTGGTTGTGCAAACGAATGAGATGAGTGAGTAGCAAAAATCATTCTCTTGGCACTAGTTGGCGCTACTACAAACAAGAGACGCTGATTAGGTTTAAATCACTGACTACCTCAGCGAGCGTTTCCATGGCAAGTGCTATAGGAAATAAAAACAACAAAAAAAATAGAGAAAAGTTAATGACTCTTAAAATCACTTTCTTATTCCGTTTAAATAATAATTGCATTGTCTTAAATCTTTTACAATAGAGTCCTTTTTAAATGTTTCTACAATAAAAGAGTAATACTCAAATTAAGGCAAACAACCTGTATGAAAGCGAAAAAAATAAATCAAGAAATGCCAATCGAAACTACAACAGCAACAAAAATAAATAAAAGTTAATTACTCTTGATAACGCTTTCTTATTCCGTTTAAATAACATTTGGATTGTTTTAAATACTTTACTATAAAGGCATTTTAAAATGATTCTAAAGTAAAAGAATAATACTCTAGTTAAAGCAAACAACCTGTATGAAAGCGAAACAACAACTTTCTGCATAGTACTTTCCACAATCAAATTCATAAGTAAAATATTCATTTTCTTTATATATATGTTTGCCAAGAATGCTTGCAAAAAAAATCCTGAAGGATCGTCATACCTAGATTCCTATTAACTTATTCGATTTAACTCGATTTATATTAACCTATATAGCGATTATATTTTCTGGAACCTCCATTTTTGTAGCCGAAGTCGTTGCCAAAATCCATTCATTCCTCCTCTTAATCCTAAGCTCGTTTTAGTTCAGAATGCCGGAACAGCCAAGTTTGTCTTTCAAAAATAAGAAAATTCTCCAATTCTCCTCAAAACCCCCAACCTATGTGTTTAAACAGTTATTATGCAAAAAAGAATCCACTAAACTGATTGATGCTTTTGTTGCCTCAGAAAAACTTTCTATCTCCGAAATCTGGGCGAGATTCTTGAATAAACAAAGTACAGGCAACACGTATTCAGTCAATCCTACTTAACAGAAATTGGAGGGATGTGACAATGATATCCAGGCTTGTGTAATTGACACTCCGTTGCCTTTTCCTATAAAATATAAAATATCTGTTAAATGGGATTCCTAATTATAGCATAAATTGTACAGGTAATTAATAGTACAGCTTTGTGACAATATCCTTCAAAGTCTGGAAGGTTCCTCAAAATGTATATAGAAAGTTTCTCAAAGGGCCAGAGAACATAATAAAGTCTTGACTTGATCTTGAGTTTGTTTATTTCCATTGACTTTACTACATATACCTCAGCTACGTGGTAATGTAATAAAAGTAATAAACGTTTCAATACATGAAATCTAGGGCGGGATATCCTGATTGATAGGGAGTTGGGTTCACACCAATTGGGTTAAGAATTCGAACCCGCCAGCCAAAGGCCCTCCTCGTATGTGGTGGCTGGAGCACGTAAATCTGCCGTGATCACAAAGTCCTCCATGTTGTGGGTAATACAATTAGGAATACTGGTTCAGATGTCATCATTATCTGTTCAAGTTCTAAATTACGATCCATGGATGAATGAATGAAATACACCCCTTAAAAGGGTTTGCGACGTGTGTGAGCAAGAAGTTAGACTTCTGCCCTCGGGTGCTTAAGGGTCTATACCCTCAAAAGCTACTACATCCCTACTTCCAAAACAAAACAAAAAAATTGAAAACTTGAAAAAAATAAGTAATTAGAAGTATTATTAAAACTTACTCAGTATTAAGAGGGGAAATATCTATAATGCCTGAAGCTAGTACGTTAAAAATGCAAAATTTTACTTTATTAATAAAATAAATGGTTCTCGGCACTACCCAATAAATACGTTCATGAAAGATAAGGTTAAAGATGAATTCATGAAAGATTACATAGACGAAGAAATAAATTATGTTCGTAAAAGAATGAGTAGAAAAAATGGTCTATCAGCTTTAAAAAAACACTTTTCTCGATCATTAAGAAGAACGGAAAAAACGTGTTAAATAGCACAGCTGGGCAAAAAATTTCAAAAATTGTCAACAAAACATCAGTAAAAAAATGCAAATTAAAACAGAAGATAAGGAAAAAAATCCGTCCTTACTTTGTAAATAAATTCCATGTTAAAGAACGGAGATAAATAGCTATTAAATAGGTTAAATTATCATAAACACTAAAGAAAAAATGAAGATTCAGTTTTGAGTGTATTTGAAATATAGGACTCAATAAAAAAGAAAGAAGAAGGGAGGGGTGCTTAGAATAGAAAATATATTAGAAAGTAAATGAAATTGATTCAATAGATGATGAATTAAATAATTGATTTAATTAATAATTAAATATTTGAAAATATATTTTTAATGTAATCTTAAGAAAATATGCTCTTTTTTCTTGGTGATTTATTTATTTTACAAAAATACAGCTATTTCAATCTGAGAAATAAAGCAAAGGAAATTATGTTTACTGTTTTTACACAGAGATAAAACAATTATATTGTTACAAGCGGGCGAATATGGGCCGAAGGTGAAAACGTTGGCGGCGCTGCACAAGGATCTCCGCGCCAGCCGAGTTGAGTTGGCGAGGGTAATATTCTGGTAGCCCCGAGACAATTCTGACGCGGGCCCGGGTATATAAGGGAAGGGTTGCCGTAAAAGGAGTCAGTGAGTGAATTCGTTGAGAGTTGCGCTCTCAAGGAAGAGAAGCGTTTTGCTGGACTAGCGGATTTTTATCTTGTTATTAGTGAGCTGTGTTTGCGTTTGCTGTTAACGCTGTGTAATTGAGCTCGCTGTGATTTACTGTTGCTGTGCTATACTATAGCTGTTTTGCAAACTGTGTTTATAGTGCGTAAGACTTGCATTTACGTTGTAAGCGACTGATTTTTGCTGGATTGTGTTTTTTGAAGTTTTACTTTTTCAAGTCATCCTGTAAATAGCTATAAATAAATTTGTTAGTGCTGTCCTCAATTAAAGGCCATTCAATCCGAACCCGCTACGCTAAAAAAAGTAACAATATTATCTCGGTGAAATTAAGAAATTTGGAACTTAATATCACCTATTCTAGAACAACATTTTTTATTTTTAAAAATCTTTAAAAATTATGAGATTTCATTTTTGCTTTAGATTCACACTTTAATTAACTTGATGAAATTCCATGGAAACAAAGTCTTACTAACACAATAAAAAATTTATTTTTCGAGAGACGTTTTCATCCAAGAGATTATAAGAGTTTAATTTGATCTCATGACATGGAATACATTTCTTGCAAATATATTAATTGATAACTATTATGATTGACAACTCCCATTAAAAAATTATGAGCACTGACGAATTCTTTAGATTCACAATTGCGTTAACTTAATATTGTGACTGAAAATATTTTTTTACTAAAGCACAAAAAATTATTTTTTAACTAGACTATTAAATTATTCCCTCAACATTCTTTTTATGCCTTCATTTTAATTGTTTTCCCTTTTTCTAATTTTTGTCAAAAAAGAAACAGTTGCAGAAAATTTCAGATGATGAAAATAATCTATAATGTTTTCATACCTAATAAAGTCAAAACATGTTTATAACATGTGCTCATGAATAAGAAAAAAAAATATGCATCATAATTAAAAAAAGAAAAGAAGTATAAAAAAGTATAACAATGTTTTTTAAATATCAATACGATTCTGTTAATATATGTTTAGTAAAGTAATGACAGAAGAAATAGATTCAGATTCCAAAAAGGACAAACAAAGAAAAAATATCTGATGTATAGAAAAACGGACTCAGAAAAACAGAATTTCCACAGTAATTAAGTGAAGATGTGTGAAGTGTTAAATAATTTGGTTAGAAAGTCTGCAGATCACAAAAAAGAACAAGACTGAGAAATTAGCGGCAGAGATGAAAAAAGTAGGTCCATAATTTAGAAAGCTATTTTTTTTTCTATTGATTTTGAATGAGCGTAAGGAAAAGCTTTATGAATCCTGCTATACAAATAATAGCTTAACTTAAGGAGGAGTCATCTATAAAAAACAAATAAACGTGTGAATATGTTAAAAATAATTGTTCTTCTTAAGAATCAAAGAAAACGAATTTTTTGTTCTTTTCAATTTGTATCTTATTTATTCATGTTTTACATTTCTTACTGCTCTTGTAGAAAATTAGAACTAAACCATGAACTTCTAATACGAAAATTCTTTTTAATAAGGTGACAAAAAGCTGGAAAAAAGCAAACAAAGATTTAGAAAATTTATTCAAATTTAAAAAAGGGGCTGGGGGAAAAGTGTTTCTTTTACACTTATCTATTAATATAAAAAATTTCTATCAGAAAAATCTGCTGAAAAAAATATGCTTATATCTTAATTGTTATCAGAAATTTAGTTATCATAAATTTAGACAGAAACATTTACACCAGAAATGAGAATTTATTCAATATATAAAAACTGTCACATGCAAATATTTGTCCAACGATTTTTTATTCATTCATCGTGGTTTGATAGAAATTTGCTAATTACGTATTACGTCGGCCACCAGAACTTCGTCTTTATAAGGAAGCTTTGAGAAACTCGATAAATAGAAAACTAAAGATGTGGTATATAAACATTCGAATGCCGAAAAAGAAAACAAAATTATTTGCTTGCAATTTTGTATCTAAATTTCCTATCTAAAATTCCTGATGATATAAGCTTATGTAATTATAATACTTCTTTATTGTAGATGGAAACAAGCGTCGTATCTCGAATTCTCAACATTATCAAATACTGTTGAAATTAAACTGCATTTATGATAGTATTTGATATACGAACACTATACATCTATTAAAGAATGGGAATTATTTTCTTTTCAGGATCTGACACCTCTATTAGTCTACACAAATCCTTATATCGATTTTCATATAATTTAATTGTAAGATAAATGTTCGAGGTTTGTTAGAATGAAAGAGAAATTAGTTAAAGAGAAATTATTTCTCCTTAACCAATATGGGTTGTCAAGCTTATTGTTACTCTTTAAAGCAAATTTCATTCTTTCTCATCCGACAAATAATGGCACTAAGTCAAAATACTTAAAATAATCCTGCTGGATCTTTGTCTTCAACTATGCATTTTTCTGAAGAATATTTGTGGTTAACCTTCAATTATTCTGGATGATATTAAATGTTAACATTCAGTGTCCATTAGCCAACTTTTAAATAAGCATACATACATAAATAAGCATACATACATTTAATAAGCATACATACATAAATAAGCATACATACATTTAATAAGCATACATACATAATAATACATAAGTATAAGCATACATAAATAAGCATACAACTTTTAATAAATGACCGTTACTTTACTATCCATTTAAAATAATTCTTGTTTTATATGCAAATATTGTAAAGGACTGATCCACTTTTGGTAATTACTTTGGTAATTACATTGTTCCTCCATGGGAACTCATTTTGGTAGTTTCTAGTGCTGTGATGTTGGCGATCTTTGATAGTAAATAGAGCGCCAAGTTCATACTACTTGGAAATATAGAAAACATAATCTTAGATGGCAGATGATATGAAAGAATCCGCTGTCCTTGAGATAAACTTAGGCATTGTGGTAAAGAATTTTTTTTCGGCAGAAAACATTTTAAATTACTTAATTAATGAATATTTTATGGAATAAAGAATAAATTATTATTAATTTAAATAAACAAAATAATAAAAAAATGTAAGACGCAAAACGGACTGTTAGGCTTAGTATATTAAGTAAAAAAAAGAAAAAGTAAATAATTTTTAGAAAAAAGCATAATCTAATACTAGCATAGCATTTTACATATAAAAAGGAAATATTTTAATGGATTCTTCAAATTACATACATTTTAAGATGCATATTTCTATTTCTAGATGCGAATTTCTATATTAAATTGAAAGCAATATGTAAATGATTCACGTTGAATCATGATCCGCTTTTAAACTATAATGCCATTTTTATAATTGAAAGTGAGTCACACAATTTAAAATTTATCTGGTGTGATTCATGGGAACATAACTATGTTCTTTTACAAGCAATTATGAGTGCATTGCGTGAACATGAAAGCTCTCATTTTTTTATAAGCACCCATAAGAGCATCATGGGAATTTGAATGTAACATCATGGGAATGATTTATAAGAGTATCATGGGAATGTTTATAAAAAAACTGATATTTCACTAGAGCTTAAATAGATTTTTATATAAACATTCATGCTTCTATAATGTAATTACTGTTTAGAAGTGATTATACATGTAATACAGAAAAATAAATGTATATCGTTTCAAGCAATTATGAGAACATTAAAGGAAAAGAAATGCGCTGTATTTATGCAACTATACGTGTATCATAAATCTGAAATAATACTTAATAAGAAATTTTGCTTAATTTATTTGAGCCTCTATTTCATCCTATACAAGCAACTATGAGGATATCACGTGTGTATTTCTAAAAATATTACTGTACAAAAATAAAATTATTCCTGCATTATCTTAGAATTCGAAAAGAAATTCAAAGAGAACAATTTACCAACATAATTTTAAATTTATTTTTTATTAATTCAAAAGTATTCTAAGCATATTTTATTCACTATATTTTACTTCACTGTTGAAGTGAAATTGAAAACTATTTTATAATTGATGAATAAATTTCATTCTTTTTTTTATTATTATTGGTGGTAATGATCGGAAGACTTTGTCTTATTTTTCATGTTGAATAAATTTCGATATAAAGTTTGCTTTCACATATTTTTTGAATTTTATTTTACTCACAATTTATTTTAATTTCAGAACTGAGCAATTATGAAAACTTTTAAGGTGCTTTCATTTTCAAGCACAAATATTCTATGACATAGGCAAAAGATGAGGAAATTCCAAGAATATGAATATAAAGATATATAATAGTATAGATTTTATGCTTATCAAAATTTGAAATTTAAAAATATTTCGCAAGGAAACCATTATAACAATGATACAGGTAAAATTTATATGAAATTTTCAGAATATATTATTCTAATTAGTTAACTGGTCTTCAAAGTAATCTAGTTGTTAATATAAAAAAAATCAAGATCAACCATTGAAATGTCGCTATTCATTTTAACTTCTAGATTGATATTAAAGAAAGAAAATCCCAAGGCAAATTGTATCCTTTTTATCTATGAGTGGAAAAAATAAACATAAAAATTTCATCTTGCAACTTTATTTCTCTTCTTTTCTCAGTGGTTAATTATTTCCTCTTTTTAGAATTTGAGTAATTTAAAAAGAAATAACTAGAGAAAGGAAAGGAGTAAAAAAGAAAAGGTGATGAAATTTGAAGTAATTAACTGTTAAAACAGAAAATGTTAATAAAATTTCTCACGGTAAAAAGAAAAAAAAAGAATATGTCATTTTAAAAAGGTGTTTTAAAAAGAGAAAAAGAATTCTCTAATTAACAAAGCAAATGCTCTTCCACAAAGTTATATTAATATAATGATAAAAAAAAGACGGCATTCGAAAAACTATGAAAAATTCCACAAAAAATTTATTTATTTTTAATAAAAAAATGTATTAAAAATGTCTCGGAGTCCCTCAAACTGTTTTTAATAGTTAAGAAGAGATAAAAAAAATCGTCTTGTATTAAATAATATAGCCAAAATAAAATTAATATACATTCAAAAAACTTATATATATTTGAGAAATGATAGAAAAAAAGGATAAAAAATATCGTCTGCAACTTATATACTTCTGATCTGAAAAAAAAAAGAGGACAAATTGTTATCGGGTAATAATAAAAATTTGGCTAATGGATATAATTTTTTTCCTTTCTTTTGAAAAAAGTAAAGAAAGTTTTTTAAAAGCCTCCAAGATAGAAGGAATTGATCAAATTAAGATCAAAAACTAGCAGAAAAGTGGTGCAGTACTTTTAAACTAAATAAATATTAATTGTTGTAATTAAGAATAAATATTTTGTAAATAAGAGCTGCCTACTATTTTCAAAAAAGAAAAACCCAATTTTGCTCTACGCTTGTTTTTATGTTTATATTTTCCCCTGAAATTTTAGCAAACATTTTATATAATTATATATTAGTTGTTTTGTGAAACGACAACAAATTATAAGTACCTACGAATCGGCAAAAATATAAATCTATGACAAAAAAGCGTGTAATTTAAAGACTTATGTATTAACATTAATGCCTTATTAATTATGTATTTTATTTTATAAAGTTATTTTACAGGACCAATCACATAGATTTAAAATATTTTTCAAACTTATAAGATGAAAATTAAAAAGAGAAATATGGCAAATTCTGTAAAACGGAACCTCAAACCTCATTCGGTCAAAAATATAAAAGCATATCTAAAAATTGGATAAATAAATTTATATAACAAAAAAAAGAGTTTATGATTATTTAAGTATTTAGTATCTAATGTATTGGGCTGTTGACAATAACAGAAAAAAATGGAAAAAAAAGCTACTGCATTGAATTTTGTGTAAACCTTCAAAATTCACAATTCGAAAAAAAAAACTAGCAATAAGTCTGACGGAAGGAATTAATGGGTACAACGTTGATAAAGAAATTTCACAGACTTTTTTATTATGGTTTAGGAAAGTTCTTGTTAACTCTCAGCATATAAAAATACAACTATCATTAACCAAGGGAGATTTCTGAGATTGCTAAATCACAGGCAAGCATGTGATTTATGAGAATATAAGATTAGCAATATCCATCCAAAAATGAAAAAAATGGATACTGCGAGGGCAAATAAAAAAGTCTTTGTGCCAATTTTTTAAACCAAAATACGGCTGCGAATACATAGAGAACATATACATTCCCAGCAGTCAACGTTCCTTGAATCTTACCAGCCGTATCTGCCTTTTGCTCCGGTGAATGTCGCTGTTATCAGTCATTTAAGATGGCGGTTGCTCTTCAGACGTCCACAGCTTATGATTAGTGAGGTGTTATTCGCTTTCTATGGAGCAAGGGGCAAACACCCATAGCAATTCGCAGGGAAATGCACCTCACATACGAGGAAAAGTATCTCTCTTTGAGAAGTGTTCAATAGTGGCGTCGTGAGTTTCAAAAAGGTCGTGAAGACTTGCATGAGAATGAACGTTCACTGGGAGAATCTGGAACACCCACCTTACAGCCCAGACCTTGTCCCAAGGGATTTTTACTTTTTCGGTCAACTGAAGAAGTTTCTGGCAAGATAGAGATTCGCATGTGACGAAGAAGCCAAGAACGTGGTCCGACGGTGATTGCACAGGCAGCCGGAAGAATTCTACCGCGGGGGGATTTGTAATTTAATGCTGCGATGGGATAAATGTCTGAACGGGTGTGGTGACTATGGGGAGAAATAATGTAAGGTACATGTTACACTACGTATATTTGCAAATATTTGAGTGCATCTGTTATTGGCGAATAAAAAATAGGTGCAAAGACTTTTTGATTTGCCCTCGTATATGAATAAAAATTGAGCAGCCTTTCCAAAGTGATTAAAGATTGGATTTGTTTTAGTATATTGTATATTCCAGAAATGAAGCTATCATTGAACGAGAGAAAATTCTGATGCCGCAGAACAGACCCTAGGATTAGCAATTCAAGCACAACAATTGGATATAGGAAGGAAAGAAGAAATATTATAAAGATATAGGAGTTGCACAGCCTCTTCTTTGTAATTTAGAATAGAACTTTGCTTTAGTCGACAGTTAACAGTCCGAAATAAAACCGAATTGAAGGATAGCATTCTCTAAAATTTCAGAATCATCGGATGACTATCAGAGAATTTACTAACTATAGTTGTATTAAAACTGACCATTACAAATTTGGGAAGTGCTAAATTTCATTAAAGTGTTAGTAAATACATAGAAATGTTGCAAACTATCGAGTGAAAGTATTGCCCGTTTCAGAAAGTATAGCTTCAAGATCATTGAGAATTAATGAAATTTTTAATGTTACTTTAAAAGCTAACTTCATTTTTAATAACTTAACAAACTTTTACTATTTCAAAAATAATATGATCACTGATCTTATAAATAAATATGGAATTTAAAATCTTATTAAAATCAAGAAATGTAAACATGCATGCATAAATAAAAACACTCTCAATCTATTTTTGAAGATCTAAAATAATTTTTAATTCTTGTCTAACTTTAGCTACTAATCTGTAAACAAATGATCGCATTAAAAACAAGATTGGAGGCATTTTTTTTATTAAAAGCATTCTATTTTTTATAACAAAACAGAAGAAGCTATCAGATATATCATAGGACTCCCATAACTTTAATATGGAACAATAGAATTTAAAGGCATATGTGGTTTTTAAGATATATCACATAAAAAATTTCCCAGTTTATGATGTTATGAAGTGAAATATCATTGCGTTATTTTGTATGGAAATTCAAAAATTTTAATATTGATTTAGACTTCTTGTACAGTAATTTATAAATATATATAAAAAATAGGTATTCGAAGATGGAGATAAAAACAATATATCAAAAATAAAACTTTATCTAAATATAAAAAATAATCATGAATCTTTTTATATTTATATAAAATTTAAAAAGAGATTAACAAGAAAAAATACTTTAAAAATACTAAAAGAAAAAAATTTAAGTTTCCAAGATAATGTAAAAATTCTATTTCTCCAAGAATATATTGAGAATTCAGTTTGCATTCAGATTACAGAACTTGATCTTGTGGCAAGTTATATAATATCTACTTCCTACAAGATGCATCTTGCAATAATAAAAGAGTCCTTGTGATAGACATTTTTCATTTTCCTAATATTAATTCATTTTCCCATATCCCCAATTTTGTCCCAATTTTTGTCCCTTCAAAGGAATTACAATAAAGGTAAGTAAGATTGAAAAAAATATTAATTAGAAAGTAAAATGGTGAAATTTTCTGTAACTAGCCGATAAAATAGAAAGTGCTAATAAAATTTTCCCATGGATAAAGAAGAAGAAAAATACATCATTGAAAAAAAAAATTGACAAAAAGAAGAAAACCGACTTTATTAACAAAGCAAATGGCACTCCGCATGATCCAATTAATACAGAATTGAAAGACAAGATTGAAGCTGAAGCCATGAAAGATTACACAAAAAAAAAATACTTGGTACAAAAAATGGTTCGAAAAAAAATCTAAAAACTCCAGAAAAAAATCCCATAATAATTAAGAATAATGATAAAAAATTATGTAAAGGAATCCAGATGGACAAAAGTTTTAAAAAAATACATAACCTTTAATGAAAAAAAAATGTGTATATGGAATTAGAGGGTAAGAGAAAGAAAAAAGACTGTTCTTAGTTTTTAAGGAGATTCTCGATGCAAAAAAAGGTTTAAAAGCTTTTCAAATGCTGAAATAGTAATTAAAATTAATTTAAAGTATAAAATACGTTCCTGTTAGTTTTTGAAAAAAAAGGGGATAGTAAAACATTTCAAAGGTAAAGAAAATAATTCATATTAAAGGTAAAAGCTGACAAAAATTAATTTGCAGGTTTGAAATCAAAGAACTCGTTAATTGCTCTAATTTATCACGCAAGACTGCAAAAACACCTAAATGTAATACTAGAAAAAAAAATACAAATTTATCTATAGCATTTCATATACACTGTCAGAATGAAAATATCTAAAATTCCTTATTTTATTAAGACTCACAATTAAATAAAAAAAGTCCTAAAAAATTGTACAATTACCTTCTATCACCCGTCCGATTTAGGTATTTAAAAAAAATCTTTTCAAAGATTTTAAAATGAAAAGCAGACATTTGAAGAAAAAAAACCATGCCACCAGCTTACATTATTGAATTTAGTAATTTCTAAGCTAAAAACAATAAAAATATTTTTGATTGTGATATAAAAACGGTAACAGAAAAATTAACGATTGAATATTATGTTTTAAAACATCGGATATCAAACTTTTAAGCTGAGATTTAACTATTATAAGGGGCTATTACTCGTTACAGTTTCGCACATTGTTCACATTCACTTCATTTGAAAATGCCGATTTCTGAAAGGTAAGGTATCCGGTGGTTGTGCACTATTCACATTCACTTCAACTGAGAATACTGATTGCTGAAATATATGATTTGCGGTTTTTACACATTATTCACAGTTACCTCATCTGAGACTACCGATTACTGAAATGTAATATATGCGTTTATTACACATTATTCACACTCACTTCATTTGAGATTGCCGATTTCTGAAAGGTAAGGTATGAGGTTACTGCACATTATTCACATTCACTTCAACTGAGACTACCGGTTACTGAAATATATGATATGTGGTTGTTACGCATTATTCACTTTCACCTCCTCTGAGACTACTGATTACTGAAAAGTAATATATGAGATTATTGCACATTATTCACATTCACCACTTCTGAGACTACCGATTACTGAAATGTAATATATGAGGTTATTGCACATTATTCACATTCATCTCTTCTGAGACTACCGATTGCTGAAATGTAATAAATTCGGTTATTGCACATTATTCACATTCACTTCAACTGAAATTGCTGATTTCGGAAACGTAAGGCATCCGGGGTTTGCACATTATTCATTCCCTTAACTGAATTGTCCATTTAAGAAATGCAAGGTACCGTCTTAGAAAAAAAAATGAAAGCTACAAGACAATTGACAAAAAAAAGTACTCACAGAGATTTTTTTATTATTTATGTGCTGTTAAAAAACGAAAAAATCAGAATTGATCAGTTTTCTTGGAGATTAAGTAACTTTCGGACATTCTGTTTTATAAAATTTTAGATATGACAATAAGAAGAAAAAAAAACACGCATAGAAATGTAAAAATAGAATCATTCCAAAACCATTTCTTCATATTAAAAAATTGGAATTTTGAGTAAAACCTTGAAAATACTAGACACGAGATTATCATGGAATGAGCAACGTTACATCAAAGAAATCATCATCAAAGAAATCTGTAGATTTATGACATCAAAGACATCAAAGAAACATCAAAAGAAATCTGTAGATTTATTTTAGATCAGAAATTGGAAACCAATTTAAATAAGAAATATGAAAACTACTTAAATAAGAAATATAAATACAATTTAAATAAGAAATTATAAAAACAGTATAAAAAGTAACAATAATTGAAACAATATTCTGGTGAAATCAGTCTCAAATTCTATTACTATAGTTGAATTTTGAAGTTATTACATAAAAAAATATATCATTGATCACGTTGAATATTTTAGAAGAATTACTTTAGAAGCTTCCATTTATTAAAGTTCTAATTTCAGACTTCAAAAACAATTTTACACAATGATTTCTAGCTATATTTATTAAAATATTTTTCTGTTACGACAAAGTTCCTACCTATAAAATTACAAGAAAGCAATCTGTTTAAACAATGCTATCTACATTAATTCACATTTTCCCTACTCTGTAAAATGATCTTCTCGTATCGCGAAGATCCAACTAATAACGCGAAATAAATCCCACCCATTGCAAATGGTCACCAAATGTCTTTCATTGGCAATTATGAGAGCTAAGCCTATCTAAATAACCTTTGTGGGCCTGTTTAGGGATAATGGAGACAGCTCGATAGCAAGAGATGGGGAAACCGCATCGATTTGTGGACAAACTATTACCGATAAGGAATTAACTAATTTGTCAGGCAGTCATTACCTAACCGCCGCTTTTAACTGCTGATTGCTGGAAGACAATCGAATCTCAGCAGTGAGATCCTAATTAATGCTTGAAACCCACAGGATCTGATATAATCTTGCATTAATAGGTGATACATGTAAGGTTTAAATACACAACTAATATATTATTTAAACTGTTTTAGATGCCAAAAGGAATTGGTTAGAATTTTGAATATGTGTAAGGATTGTTGATAAACTATGTGAATAATATTGTAGTGTTTTCCTATATTTTAGATCTCTTGTACCCCGACGTGTTCTAAGCGTAAGGCTTTTATTATCGTTTCAAGACTTGATGTTGTTTTAGGGATGAGGATTTTGGAGTCAACAAAAATCCGCAAGCGGAAAATAAAAATTTTATTATTTACACGAGCATATCAAGAAATCAGCATATGATAACGTGTTGCCATCGCATTTACAAAAGCCTTGATTAAAAGAAAAATAATTACTACCGCAAAAAAAACCTAGAAAAATGTCATTTGGAGCACCTGATTATATGAAACGAAATGGGAAATGAGATATTTTTTAAATAAATAAATGCGAGACAAAGTTTTTTTTGATCGCTTACAATACTAAAGTTAATAATTGAATGAAACAATGAAAATGAATAAAAATATAATTTAAGTCTCCCGAGTACGTGGTTCTTTCAAGAAATGATGTTCTGACATGATACATTGAAATATGTTTAGTAGATTTCATTTTAATTTTTTTTCTAATTTAAGTAAGGAATTTACTCCTTTAATCAATAATACGCATCCTAAAACCATACCTTCTACCTATTTAGTGAAAAATACATACTATATTTTTCACTAAAATATTAATTTTTATTCCTCATTAAATTGAAATTTATATATGTGAAAGCTGTCATCTTATTTTTTAAAAAATTTTACTTAATTGTCTGATATTATATGGATAAAAAATAAAAGAAATTAAAAACTTTTATTTTAATTGAATGTGACAAAGTGAAAATGGAAGGAAACAACAATCAAAACAAACATTAACTAAGAATATTGCATATTGGACATAATATTTGTGAGAGTTTATTTATTAAAGTACTTTTTGGTTATCTCTTTTATTTTTTCCATCGGACTAGCCTAAACGTTTTCTGTAAAGACAAGTTTTTCATAGCACTCAAAATTAGCGTTATACCCATTGTTTCTGAAAATAATTTTTATTTGATAAATATTCTTAAAAGCTAAGTGAGATAGCCAGATAATGCAATGATCGTTTGTTATTACTTTATTCAGCTTCAATTGTTATTTGAATCAAGAATAATGTGATCGATTCAAAGTTTTCAGTTTTTAGAAATCTAACAAACCCTATCTAATAGGAACTACATTCTTCACAAGATTTGAAGCAAAATAACTTTTACATTTGACAAATAAAGCCAAAAGTTAATATCTGTCGCTTTATATGCTATATATCAAACATATAAAGTAAGTATACTTCTAAAGATTACTTTCGATTAGCAAATAAAAAATTAGTATTTATTGTTTTAGGATTATTGTTTATTATATCACATAATATTCCTCTTAAGTAGAATTAATTTAAAAATAAAAAATAGCAACATCTATAATATTGTTTACTCATATACCAGAAATTCTTGACTGCTTTAACGAAGATGTGATAAGTTGAGGCTTCTGCTAAAAAAAATAACGAAATCATGAAAAAATGGAAACCGCTGAATTTTGCTAAGATTCAAACTAATTAGCTACCAGTCTTGAGTTTTAACAACTTTGAGAATTTTCCATCGAATAAGAAACTATAACAAATACAATAATGACTCTAAATAAGCTGAAGGTTAAAACAAAGATGTCACAGAATTCTTTTAAATAAATTTACTTAACTGTTTGCTTTGAAAGACTTTACTTTTTTAACTTTTCGTAGAGAGAGTTTTCAGCTTGATTTGAAGGAAAACAAATAACTCCAGAATACAAATTGCTTGAAAGAGAATTTATATGTTAATAAAGATTAGAAGTGTTTGTCTGAGTTTTGAATTATATAATTTCTAGCATATTAAATACAAAAAAAACGACAATGTAATCGTCTAAATCTTTAAAATTATGATTCCGTTGAGAGAGCTTTCAGCTTGATTTGACCGAAAACGAATAACTCTAACCTACAAATTTATTAAAAGAGAATTTATTTGTTTTTAAACAATCGTAATGTTTCTCTGAGTTTTTAGTTATATAATTTTTAGCATATGATGTATAAAAAAATACGCCAATGTAATTTTCTAAAACTTCAAAATAATGATGTCGTCGTGATAGTTTTCAACTTGATTTGAAGGAAAACAAATGACTTCAGAATAAAAATTTCTAAAAAAGAGAATATATTTTATAAAGTTTTGTGAATATGCATTTTTTATAAAGTTTTGTGAATATATAAAATTTAATATATATTTTCAATACTAAAATTAGATTTTTATCAAATTATTTCAGGAAATTCATTCAGACGATTTGTGTCAAGCTGGCTGTTAGAATATAACTTAGTACGCTAACATCATAAAAAATGTGATAGGCGAATGAAATTGGCTCCGAATTAATAAATAATTTGATTTAGTTAATTAATAATTTGAAAATTAAATTTGAATTTTTTAAAAAAATGAATCTTTCAAGGGACTAGCAGCTGGTCGGCTTATACTTTTGCGTGAATACTTTTTTGTCTATTAATATAAATTTTTAAGTTTTTGAATTTTCCACTTATACTTCCAAAAACATAACAACTTAGGTAATCAAAATTTGGTTCAAGATTTTATCACCTGAACTGTATATTTTTATCAATTTTTAATAATATTGGTTAAACAATTTAACGTATGTCCATTTATGCTTTCACAATAATATAAATGAGATAGTACAATTACGTATACATGTAATATGGTATGTTTTTCTCTTTTTTTGGAGAAGAATTGCAGTTTAGTGTTAAGTTTTAGATTTAATCCGTCGGCAAAAAAAAATGTCTAAAATACTTCAATTTTTTCTGATTCTAGTTTAATAACCGTGTTTCTGTGATTAAAGGATAATATTTTGCGAAAAATGGCATCCTTATAGACATTTTTGCACATAATGTTTTCCAACAACAGGCATTTAATGATATGCAAATACATTTATTGGAGAATACACTAGAAAGCTTTGGATAGACTACTCTATCTGACATTTAAAAGATGATTTGGGGTCAAGATTAAGAAGAAATTAATTTTTGACATCTTATTTTTTTTAGTTTAAGATCCTTACATAAAACTTGTTCGAACCTTTCTTAAAATATTTCATGAATGCGCTACTAAAAGTTTAATTTAAGAATGATTTAATTTCATTTTCAAAATATTTCTAATTTTCTTATTGCACTTGTATTTGTATTTGTCACGAATAAAAAAAATATTGCCTTCTTTTTACTAATCTTAATAAGATATAATTTTTCTAAAAATAATATTATTCGTGTTCCTTACTAAAATGCAAATCTAATTGATCTTCAATGTCTTTTGAAGCCTAAATTAAAATCTCTGAATAAAAAGAACTTTTGAAGCCGATTTTCCGATTTAACCTGAAGCATTTGGGTGCATGTCTCACCTGGCTAGTTGAGGTACATGCTCCCTTTGTTTTAAAAGCGAGTGATTTTTTTTTTACTTTTACTTATATCAAAGCTTAACGAAGAATACATTGAAAACTTTCAACGAGCCAAGCTATTTAGTTTTTATCTCTATTCAAATTACTATCAAAGCGTTCGGTTCTTTCATGTTTAAAAGTTTTCTAGTGTTCAGGAAACAGAAAAATGTGACTGTGAATGGGTTCTCGATTAGAGAGCATTTTAAGAGTTAAACAAAATAAGTGAAAACATTGAAAATTCTCTTAAGGAGAATGGGAGATACCCTTCTACCATGTAAGGAAACATTTACAGGGTAGGTTTTGAATAATTTAAATTCAGAGAGTTAATTGTGCTTATATGTGTGTGTGTATGACTAATGGTCCTTGCCATGGCCAAACCCCCGCTGATACGATCAGCAAACTTGAAGTCTAAGAAATGCATTTCTTTGTTTCACACTTAGCGCCATTTAGGACCAAGACTACGACTTAGCTACTCACACGTCACAACCCTTTTTAGGGGGCGGACAACATTCATGCAAATTCATTCATACATCTCAGATCGTAATTTAGACCTGGAATAGAGAACGATCACCTCTGACCCAATACCCTCAGAGATATTACTCTCGATATGGAGGACTTTGCGACCACGAACAGATTTAACAAGCACCAGTCTCCACACACTCGGGGAATCTTTTGGCCAGTGAGCTTCGAAACCGTAACCTTAGGAGTACGAGTCCAACGCTCTACCAACCAGGCCACCCCGACCATTGGGCTTATATGAGTATTGATACGTTTTGGCAATCAAAAGTACTGAAAGTTTTAAGAGATCAAGAGAGAAAGATAGTTTTGTAATAAAAGGGGGATTAGAGATGCACAGGATATTAGTTGACTTAGCAGCTATTTCAGTAAATGAAATCGACGCACTTGGTAAAAACAAACTTAATAGAATCCGATTTAATAAAATTAAACAACTCAAATACTTGAATAATAACATATATAACATGTATAACTTCGAACGACTTCTTTAAATATTAATTTGAAATGCATTAAGTGGATTCAATGAAAACTAGGGAACAGTCATTGATCTTAAAAAACCAATATTAGAATCCTGGGAAGTGAGTGAGTTTCTTTCTCTACTTAGATCCGAGATTCGGAAATTCTTCTAGAAAAATTCCACTTCCCTGTCAGAAGCCGTTTTGGAGATGCCGGGAAAATGAATTTTGTTTTGTTTACAGATTAAGATTTATTTCTTTGTCTCTACCTCTTCTAAGTATACAGATGAAAGTATGCATCTGTTTCTCTGCCTGTGTAGGGGGGGGGTAGGTGGGTTTAACTGCTGGCAAAGGGATATGCAGTTAGAATTAAGAATATCAAATTTTGATTCTTTATGGCTTCAAGTTACATGAATATTAATGAATAAAATAATTTTGCACCATTATAATATTCCAAAAAGGTATATCTTCATTTGTGCAAACTCATTAAAATTTAATTGTCATTTTTAGTCTTAATTTAACTAGCCTTAAATTTTTTTTACCTGTATTTTATATAACATTTCCATTATTACAAATAAAACTGAAATTATATTCATTATTATTTTAAATAATTCATATCGTTTTGTTTTTACGCCTTTGATAAACAAGAAATAGATATCTTCTTATTTTTTCCATATTGAAAATACTTTTGTTTAAAGCATGTTTCTATTAAGTTTTTTTTCTGTTTCTGTAGCTAATCTATTATGTAATTTGAGAAAATATAGTGACATTTTTTAAAAAAATCTCTCATTTTTTAAATTTATTTACGCTGTCATAATTTTCGTTTAACATTTCAATTCTTATTGAAGAATGCTAATTTTATTTTACTGAAGTTACAAAATTTGCACCAATTATTTTTTAATAAATAACATAAATAATGAATGTATTCAGTAATAATATTCATAAATAATGAATGTATAAATAATGAATGTAATGAATGTGTAGAAACTGCAGTAATGAATGATCCATCAGTCTATCCTCTATATTTTTAAAAGTATGTACTAATTCAGGAAAATTTGAAAAATTGATTTTCTAATTAAAAAAATCTATAAATTATCAAAAATAGCATTAAATACAAGGTTATCCAAATTTGAAACTAGAAAATACTTTTCTAAATTAATCCATTATAATTAAACTATTGAAAGAAGAATCAATTAAAATTTTAATTATTTAATTAATCCGGGGAACTGGAGAATAGCTAGTTCACTGTTATTCCCTATCTGGTTATATAATAAAATGGCGCAATTTCTTTCTACAAATGATTTCTTTATCGCATATATTTGCTTGTTGGAAATGGTTGTTTCTGACAGATTATATTTCACCTCATACACCTCATTTAATACACGTCATTTTTATAAAAATTAAAAAACATAAATTTATTGAAATTCTGAATAAATAATAGAAAATATTGCTTCGAATAAATTAATTAAAGTAATTTTAAAATCACATTCTTATTAATACACAGAAAAGTAGAATTTAATTTCATTTTAATTATATTTTGCTCATCCATCTTCTACTTATAATTCATCATTACAAATATTATAGAATCTTGAAATATAGTTTTGAAATTTTCTACCAGATGGCGCCTCACATTTATAATAAATACTAAATTAAATAAATAAAGTGATGATTTTCAAGTATTATAAGATATTAATGAATATGTCATCACAAACAAAGCATAAGTACCCAAAATTTCAAAGTCATGTCCATGACCTTGACATTAAAAATGATTACTCAATTCAATCTTTAAAAACATGAAACAATTGAAACTAGTTGAAAAAATTGAGAAAAATAATTTCAAATAAATAATATTTGATAAGACATGCAGGAGAGAATTTTTTTTTACATGAAAAGTAAATAGTTAATATGATTTCTAAATGCTTGCAATTTTCACCACTCATTTCGTTCAGTTTGACCTATTCATTTTAGTACAGCATCATTAAAAACTACCATTACTCCCCTTCAAAAATAGCCCAAAATATCTTCCCCATTAAATAAATTTTATTGCTGTTTCTCTAGATCAATAGCTATTCGTTAGGTCGAAAAATGGCGTACAAATTAGTAAGAGAACTTTTTTCTTTTCTGGCCAATGGCTTTTATGTCTTTTTTCACTCAAGGTCATTATTTTTCTTTTTAGATTTCTCTTGGTGAATTTTTTAGCATTTACATATTACCACTTTACTTTTTTGTTTTAAAACTTTTTTACAAGGTTTCGCGATTTTTTTGTGTATTGAAATAGGCATAAATGTGTGTGTGTGTGTGTGTGTGTGTGTGTGTGTGTGTGTGTGTGTGTGATTTTTCCTCTCCTCCGCTTCCATTTTTACATTCAATTACGCAATGTCTCGTTTCCACCAATAATCAATTACATAATAAGAAATTTCTTCTTACTTTCGAATCCGCTGACATATTTCATATGTTTCATATTATAAGACAAAGAACGAATACGAAACGGTTAACTTACGCGGAAAAAATAAAAATACAAACTTCTTTCATGAATTCCAGATAGAGTCACATTTTAAAAAGAAATCTATTTCACGCTCTCAGCGAAAGGACAGATTTTCATTCGATGGTTATCTACAATAGAAGAAAAATCTAATACGAAATATTTGCAATAAGAAAGAAACTTATTTGAATTTCATTAATCAAAACAAAAAGTTTGTTATAAAATAAAGATATATTTTAAAATCAGAAAAAAACAAATTTTAAATTAATTAAAATTAGAAAAACGATTATACTGCATTCAAAATGGCATTAAAATAAAATAATTAAAAAAATTCTTGAAATATTTTTATGATATAATATTTTATTACATTTTAATGAAGGAAACAAAAAGTTTCGATAAACTTTTAATTAATTACAATGCTAAAAAATTTCAAAAAAAAATTTCGAGGTATGTATAAATACTGTCAGAAATATGTTTAAACTTGATTTCGAAATTTTCCTAATCCTCACTCCATTAAATCTAATATATGCTTTCCCTTAAATTCACTGTTAGCAACCCCCTATGCCCACATACATACACATTTCATATTTTTTATGAATTCAACCTGACATTTTATTGTAAACCATTACTTGTTTTTTCGACGTTACCTACCTTTAAATTTTAAAAGATATAACTTACAAAAATAATGATAAAATTAACGTAATAATATTAAGCATGAAATGAAAACAATGCGAAATAAGCTAAATAGAATTTACTGTAGGCAATTTATTAGCGTTTACATACAAGTCGATACTATTCTTTATAAATAGTATTCTTTTAAATAGAAATATATAGTAGGATATTTTACTGTGTATCCTACCCCCCCAAGGCCCATCGTTATTGGGGAAGAGATGCTTCCGGTATGGTGGTTGGATCTCGCCAACCCGGTGGGTACACTAATAGGTGGGGGTTAGGCTCCTCCCATCAATGACGGGACGTATTTCCTTCGGGGAGAGTTGTACCGTAGCCGGTGATGACCATTAGACCATTAAGGCTCAACCACAGTTCCCGCAAACTGCTGTTGCGGTGGTACGGACATTGAGTGCTTACGCTAAATCCGTATGCATTCGTAGCTGGTCGGAGAGTCTGTTGTATGACTTACTATATATCCTGCTGATAATTTTATGTATTAGTTGAGTTATTTCATATTATAAACGGCTGAACACAGAAATCTCAATATTAATCACTTTAATTAATCAACTCAACTCATCTCAATATTGATCAAATCATTCTTAATATTGTTACGAAAACTCTCCTGTGCGAGATCACTTGTTTTAAGTGGATGTATGGTATGAAGACACAATCAACAGGCCTCGCTAAATGATGAACAATGTTTTACACGCGAAGACAATAATACAAAAACAACGTATACATAGAAGACAAATATGTATAGCCTAGATAAACACAGGACAGCACACAACAGCTCAGTACTGCAGAAAGTAACCCACAAGTAATAATCGACCACCATTCTCAAAGCACAAGCAGATCCAGCAAGAGAGGGGGTGCTCGGAGCTTCACTCTAAGGTTTCTCCAAACAGCTATGATTATCAATGTCTCCTCACTTAGCTACAGACTCACTACCACACACTGACTACTCTACTAGGCACACAACAGTTCAGCATTCTCTTGAACTACACACAAAGCTGGCACTTCGTCGTTGCTACGCTATCCTCTCAAAGATTCGCTACTTGTCTTCAACTCCTCTTCCGACTCAATTCAATTCACACACTCACACACACACTTTTTGAGTCTATCAGCCTTTTATGACTTTCGAAAGGCGGGCCTAGAATTTTCAAGGCCAATCAGGACTCGCCTCGATTTCTATTGGATGGATCTTGCAAATTCTGGAAATTTCCAGTGATATACATTTTGTTGCCAAAGTCGCCAAGTTTGTCGCCAAGCCCTGGCATCACCAACTCAGCACGCAACAGTTCTTATGTTAAAACAGTCTTTATTACGATGGAACTGCTCGTGTTGAAAAGCAAATTTGCAGCTTTGTAACAATATTAATCGCATATAGTTTCTTTTGACAAAAAATAATTTAACATTAGCATATTAATTTCAAAATGTAGCAATTCATAACATAAATAACTATAGCTTAATCTTTTCGAGCAAAAATTAGATCTTTAAAAATATCATTTGCATTTAATACATTTTATATTATAATAATTTTCTCTAACGTTTTTTTTTTTAATTTTTAGTATTAGTATTGTATTTAATGCTGTTATATTTCTACAAACTATAACTTATTTTAATAAAAATAGAATTAGATTTCTCGTTTTGGTACTCCAAAGAAATATTAAGTTGAGATGCATTTTTCTTTTCAAAAGATAATGGAAAAATTTCGTTAGTTTATTTCATTTATTAGAAAACTATTAACGAATCTTTTATTTCTTCTAGTTCACACAAAAATAAAATAAAAAAAAACATCTTATAAAATAAAATTTTATTGCTATTTCAATATCTCAATAGTATTTATTTTACTTTTTAAGTCAAACTTTCACTTATAAATTATGAGTATTATTCGCTTCTTTTCTGTTCATTTCTCAAATATGCTCTTTTACTTAACGTTATGGAGACATTCTTCATATATTATATTGCTTAATACTACACACAATTTCACTTTCCTTAATTACTGTAAAAGTTCTTTCAGAAGCTCTTTGAATTTTTTTCTTGAGTTATTTTTTAACTGAGAGTAACTTTTTTTCCGTGTAATGTTTCAAGATTTCAAAATTTATTTTTTATCATACACAGAGAAGCATTTATTTCGTTAATAAATAATTTTTTGCATTTTTTAGTGTCTTTTTCTAAGGAGGCAGTATTTTTTTTCTTCTAGGATAAATTTCTATTTTACGAGTTAATTACTGAAAATGCAATTTTTTCCTAGCACACTTTTTTTAGATAACGGAAATTAGACGTTGAGAAAATAAATTAATGTCAAGAAGTGTAGAAAATATTGTTACAAGTCAAAAATAAAGGTGAGGTGTTTAAGAGCTTCCAGCTAATGTATCAGAAAGGATTATAATATAATCTGTGACAAGGGATCAAACTGGCTTTAGAGTTAATTTAAAAGAAAACTGAACTCATTCTATTTCGTAATGGGGATTATCTTAGTACATTAATAATGAAAATTTAGAACGTTTCGTAATGATGTTTACAAGTTTTTCTTCAGTAACAGCAAATTTTGATATCTTGTTAATTCTCTGATACTCGAAATCAATGATTAAACTGGGAAATTCGATATCATTTTGTCGCCACTCTCTCAAAAATTCTACCAGCTGTTAAATTACTCGCCAAATAAGACCGAAACGAAATGAATTTTCAACTTTTATGGTTTCATCTAAAATAAATGAACTGCTACATTTGGCATATTATCACAATCATAGATGGCTGATTAAATAATATCATTTATCTATTACATATAACAATCGATTGAGATTCGTAAATGATTCCATGTTTTAAAAATATAACTATAAAAATAGATTTATATAATTTTCGTTATGGCGTAAGCCTTTATTTTCAAAACAAACTAATTTTTATAAGTAACATATGGTATTAAATGTATAATAAAACGGTTAAGGATGCATCTGGTGACATAAAACTGTTTTATGACCACAGCTAATCACTATACCAACAATGAATTTCCAAAATATCTAAGATATGCCAATGTAAATATACAGGGTTGTCAAAAAAACTTTCCCTATATATAGAACCTTTGCGGCCTATCCACTCTACCAATCAAACCAAAATTTCAGGTATGGTTGGGTGAAAATATGCGCTGCAGAATTATGATGGTTTTAAGAAAAGCAGAGCTCACAATTACGGTTACAGTGAGAGAATTTCAAAATTTTCTAATGACAACACCCGCTTTTTCCTTGCGCATATTAATCCTTGCGCAAATCGAGTTAGAATACTTAGCTGTGACGAAAATTGCTGGCTTAAAGCATTTGCAAAGAAGAGCATTATAAAGGACTTATGACAGCACAGACGAAATAGAAATTTGTTTTATTGGAATAGAAAGTTACAATTACAGGTTTTCAACATGTTCACCTTTTCAGACGACAACGCATTGCATTCGGGAGACTGTGGACAGCAATGCCAAACGTAACATGAAAGGAAAAATATGCATAACTTCACGTGCTATGGCATCTTTCAATTCTGGCACATCTCGTGGACCAGGCGTGTACACCTCAGATTTCAGATCACTCCAAAACCAGAAATCCCTAGGAGTGAGATCGGGGGATTGCGGCGCACACCAAACTGAAAAGTTACGAGAGATAACACTATCACCAAAGTATCGTTAGAGCATTGGTCAAACACATTGGGCGACATGTGGATCTTACATGTGTTGCATCCATACAATGTCACTAATGACATTTCGTTGTTGCAATTCAAGAATAAAGTAATTCTGCAACTTTGATTTATTCCAAGCACGTGTAACGAAGTACGATTTCAAACCATGACCTCTTCAAAGAGGTACGGACCGAGGACAAATGTGCTAGCGATGCCGCACCACAAAGTCCCTTTGGCTTCGTGTAAAGGCACTGGTGTCACATCGTGAGGGTTGTTGCCAATCCAGTGAACACAGATTTTGGCGTTAATGTTTCCAGTTAGAGAAGTGTGCCTCATCCGTCCATATTATCCGCAGCAGCCATCTGCCATCTTTATCATATCTGAATGAGGAAAATATTTATGGTCCACGCACAGTTGCTCATCCTCAGACTGCAACATCTGGAAGCGCTGAAACCGATAGGGAAGCATCCGCAAAACCGAGCGCAGAAGTTTGAAAACTGTGGTTTTGATAAATCCAAATCGTGAACAACATTTCTTGCAGTATGTGATTGACCTGCAGTAAACGTTTTACGCACTTCCGCAACAACTTCAACTGGAACAGATGGTCGTCTGGTTCGTGGTCGATCGCCAGAGCATCCATTTTCTTCAATTTTTCTTACCAAATCGCGTACACTTCTTACAGAACATGGCATTCGTCTTAGCTTGTGATTTCGCTGATAAATTCGCACATCTTTGGCAGCATTTACTTCGTTTAGATAAAACAGCTTTATAAATTCACCTCTTTATTTCTTTGTAAGCGTCATCTTGTTGACACAACCGAACAACTTATTGAAGAAACACTCTTCCTGCACTGCATTTTAAAAGTTTTCCACAAACAGTGCTTTGCAATTGATGCTTCTACAGTCTAACCCTGTGAATGATGCAAAGTGCGTCAAACCTCCTCCTCTCTGTGTTGTCATTGGTCCTTTGTAATGCTCTTTTTTGCAAAAGCTTTAAGCTGACAATTATCGTAACACGCTAATCATTCAAAAGCCATTTGTGGTTTTTTTAATACGCTGATCAATTTGCTCTAGGGAAAGTGTGTGCTGTCATTAGAAAATTTCGAAATTCTTTCACTATAACCGTAACCTTGAGGTCTGCGTTGTTTAAAATCATCATAATCTCCAGCGCATACCTTCAAACAGCCATGCTTGAAATTTTGGTTCGATTGATTGAGCGGATAGGCCGCTAGAGTTTCATATATAAGGGAAGTTTTCTTTCTTTCTTTTTTTTGACCACCCTGTATTTGACTTTTTAGGAAACATTTAAGCATAGTAGCCCCTATTTCTGTATATAATCTTACAAATAAAAGGCTTCCAAACGAATTCCAGTTTTGCCACTTGGCTGCATGAAATATAACAAATTAGGGAATCGACTTTTCAACTAAACATACATAATAACTTGTGAAATAAACTATAATAAAAAATACTTAAGGAAATTAACCTGTTCAATAAAAAGAATCTTGTGAATAAAATCATTTTTCAGAAATGAATATCAGTTTATGAAAAAACTCAGTAGGATAATATACTTTTTTTTTCTTTTTCTCTTTTTTAAGTGTGAAGATGCAAAGTAGATATTTTTAAAAAGAAATGTATTTGTCAAGAAGATGATATCATGCTTTTTTTGCATCTTCTCATCTAAACATTTTAGTTAGAAATTATTTCCCCTGGTTTGTATTAAAACATGATACCCTTGAACAACATTGACATCGATAGATCAAAATCTCTTCAAATCTATATGAGTTTTAGAACTAATTCATCTAAGAGCTATTTGTATGTCTTTTACTGTCAATGCAAACGTGATAATTCAGAAAGATAATCAGTATCAGATATAAATTTCAGTATATGTTATTCACAATAAAATTATATTTCAGTATCACATTAATATTATAAGCGAAAGAAAGGCCAAAATGATGTATTCGATATGTTTTCCTCATATATGTACTTCCATTAAAAATAAGATGATATAACTTACGAAATTAAAAGATAAAGATAAAATTAAGGAATAAATTAAGAAATTCCTACTTATCTTTGAAAAAAAGCGTAGGTAGCGAAATAACTAAATTCCCAATTAAATTCGTAACTTATGCTATAATTTTTCTTTATTATTTTTTCTTTCTACTTTTCTATTATAAATAAATATCTACATTTTAACCACTTAACTGTTTTATTTTCTTTGATATTTAATAAGATTGATATTTAATAAGATGCACCCCTTCTATTTTGAGAATATTTTCTTATTTTGATTCAAATGGAAATCCATTGAATACTTGACATATCTACGTATTCGGAGTCCTTTTATTACTGAATTATAGTCGTTATGAACGGTTTATTTTTTGTTTATAACTATCAAAATTTGATAAATCAATGCACGTACGGTTAAAAACTAGACGATGCTTGTGTTGGCTGCAATCAACAGTCATAGTATATAGTATATATAGATTTTTAAAAAGAGATGTCTAACAGAATATGTATCCAGTTAAAACCTATTTGAAAGATAAGGATATTATTTACCGCTCACCTCACCTCTCTTTATCCATATTTTCTGGAAACTTCCGTATTATGTCCAAAAGAGAGCTTCCAGCAAAACTTCGTGACCTGACATTGAGGACCCTCCTTGGAATCGAATTTCGGAACTACTGCCCTGAAGCATAATCAATGGCATCATAACTCTAATAATTTTTGTTAGGAGAAGAGAGTTAATAATAGTAAGGACACAAAATGTTACAAGTGGGCACTTTTGTAGTTTGAATATTTATTATGCAACATTTAAATGGACAACGAAATAAAATTGTTTTTGCAAGTTCTGCAGCAAAGAATTTATTTTCGATTTGCTTTAAAATAAGTATTGTCTTATAAATAATTCATATAAATTCTCATATAAATAATTCATATATTGTCATATAATTAATATTGAATTGCAAAGCTAAATAATCGAAGATGGAAATACATTCCAGAAATTCGGAAAACACGAAAAGTAAATATTTTAACACAGCTAGAGTAACGTTTGTGAAAGTTTAACAACGCATGCAGAACGTGCAGATAAAATCTGTAACCAAATTATGTCAGATTTTTTTCTGTTGATTGTACTAAGATGGTGTTTATTTTTTATTTTCCAATGACATCTGATTATTATGGAATGAAGTCAGCCAATTAACTATAAAATGAAGCTGTATTCATTCTATGCTTAAGAGACTCACGATTATAATGACAAAGTTATCACTTTTTGCTTTCTCAACTAAGTTGATAATACACGCTTTGATAAGCTTACATTTCCCAAATAAAAAAAATTAAATTCTAAAAAAATGGATATAAGCAATGAACGATTAAATTAGGTAAAAAGAATATTTTGCTGGCTTTAAGATCGGAAATTTGAAAATCATTGATCATGACAGAATGAAATTAAACGACAGACATTCGAGAATATCAATATGCAAATCCTTTTTAAATTTGAAAAAAATATGTTGTGGTTTCATGATTGGAACTGCAAAACCGCGCTCTAAAGATATATATGATCAAAACAAATTAATTTTTAGACTTAAAATTTAATGGCCCTACATTATTAACGATGTCGGAAATAAACGAAAATATTAACCATTTATAATCATATTGAAATTGGTAAAAGGTTGAAAATGAATTTTGATCACATGTCTAGGACTTCTCCAGAAAATCTGTTTCCTGATTTCTTCAGAAGCAGGTTTGTGTTTTTATGAAAAAATTATTATAATACGCAACAAGAGAATCATAGGAAACATGAAAATATAAGAACAATCCAGTTGCCAAAGGGAATAAAATGCCTGGAGGGGTTAGTTTATATGTTAACCATCTACTGGAAGTTTACAAAAGTGGATAACCTTTTGAGAATTATCAATTAATGCCTAATGAAATTGATGCACTAATGGAGTTCAAAATTAATGCACTAATGCGGCAGATATTCACAGTATTTTAGGGGACAGAGGAAAGATTCTAAACAATCATCATTGCCGGAATTGAACTCAAATATCACACTATTATTACTGAAAATAAAATAAATTGGCTGAAATAAAATTCTATGAAAATGAATTTTGACTATACATCAATTGTTTGCGTGACAAATCCATTGCTGAATTCTTTTACAGGATATTTGCTTTTTCATGTAGAATTTATTATATCATGCAGAGAGAAAACTATTTAAAAAAATCAACCGATTAAAAAAAACTGATTTCCATTGCGCGTGTGGGTTTGTCTGCTCTTGCGCGCGTGGTTCAATATTAACTTCCTCTAAATATACCAATTCAGTGGATATCTTAAACAGAGATCATGATATAGTTCACATTTATTAAATGTGAACTTCTATATCATGATCTCTGTTAGAAGAAGTTATCGAAGAAGATTAGAGTAGATGCTAGTGTAAATTCTATATCATGGCTCTGTCGCATAGACGAAGCTAGCGTAGATAAACCCGTTAATTCAATGATAACAGTCGCTGGAGGCATTATTCAAGGAATTAAATCTTGTATCTGTTTTTCTTTTTCTACAATTGTATCTGTTTTCTCTTTCTAGACGAAATAACTCGAACTTCTTTGTTTAGAACGATACAAAAAAATTATAAGAATGTTCTATAACAGGATATAACAGAAAGTAAGCCAAAGGCAAATTACCTGTAATCAGATAGAACTTTTGATGCTTCACTTTCAATTCCTGGCATTCTACCACGGAACCAGTCAGACAGCGCCAATTTGGAATAGGTTTCGTTGAAATATCATAAATTCGCATTAAATGACAGAATTTCAACCAACAAGCTCAAATTAAACGGTGCCACAGGAGAGAGCATCACCACTTTTTCGCCAAGGATATTTAGCACCAAATATGGCAACCCAAGGTTGCCGTTGGAGAATATCTTCCTCCAGGAGATAAGACGCAAGAACGCGAGGAGTTGGCGATTTTGAAAAGTGCGCCAAGGGGTTTTTGTTCTTTACGGATCAACCGAAGAATAAAGCTCAAATTAAAAGAGGAAGACAAACATTGTTCTCAAAACATTGTTGTTAAAATAGAAAGAAAAAGACAATTCCAAACAGTTGCTGCATGCCAATACTCGAAGATTAAGGAAATCTGGAAATCTTTAGAAACGAAAGGACACAAAGATCTTATGGCAAGTAAACCGTGATAGACCGAGAAATGTGAAAATCCAAGCTCATATAATCATCTTTTATACATGTACTATAGAAAACAATAGCACTCTGAGAAACTGTGATTCAAGAAAAATAATTCACAAAGTAATTATTTCTACTCTGGTAAGTGAAGTTAAAGTATTTCTCAGAAGGTTCAAGTCTGAGTGTTAAGCAGAGTTCAACGAGGTTAACTACTACGCGCAATAGAAAGCCACGTCTACTTTAGGAAGACTCATGTGACATCAATGGAAAAAGTTGCCTCACTTGCACAACTATCTGACACTGTCCCATTGCGTTCACATGGTATTCCCGAAGTAGGTGTGATCTTCAATTGCGTGCAAATAGATAGTATCGTGTGAACTTTACTTTAGCACAAGGATTCCCAAATAACGAGTAGCAGATACATTGACATGTGAAAGAAACAAAAAAAAACTGTTTTTCTAATTTAAATCCGATTGAAAGAAGAAATTGTTCTGCAAAATTCATAGATATTGGTGACATTAAGATATTGTTTGTTGATCGAAAATTAACTTTTCCTTGCAAGAAAGAGTTGGAATATAAAATCTAGAGATCAAACATATATCATTAATACTTTTATTGAATGGTGTCATGATGAAATGGCTATGTGCCATGATTGTGTACAAGAAAAGATAATCATCATCATCATCATCCATTCATTATCATCATCCATCTAAACATGAATCAAGTTGCAGGAAGCTAAAGGTGAGAACACTTATTAACCACTTGACATACGAATTTATCTAATAAGATAACTCATCCAATTTCGGTAATTTATTGTTAATTTGATTTTTTTAAATAATATATGGAGCATTTGGGATACGAAATTGTTTCATATTGATTTTTTCGTATTTAAATACTTAATTCTGTGGCTTAATTGCAGACTTGCAAATAAAAATTCAATAATTCGATGCGCGTGTCGGACACGTCATTGTATGCGAAGTGGTTAATATAAAGTGTACAGATTTTTCATGAATAACTTTATTATATGAAATTTTCTTTAAATTAAATGCTTGAACAAAAAGAATTCAGTAGAAGCATTAAAAATTAAATTATTTATAAAACTGAAAACATAATATTTACCAAATAACTAAAGTAATCTTTAAAATATTTAATATATTATATTTAAAATATTTATTATATTTAAAATATTTAATATATTATATTTAAAATATTTAATATATTATATTTAAAATATTTAATACATTATTAGAACTGCTAAACGTTATTAGATAGGTTTCTTTTTTATTTATGGGAATCTTCCCTAGTGATTCCGATGCAGAGAAATAACTATATAATATTTCACTCAAATAAACCATGTTAATATTTAAAATTTTGATTAAATCCTGAAAAAAGAATTTGGAAATGTGAAAGGTGGATACCTTTGAAAGTAAATTATCAGACATATTTAGCTCTTTTCAAACATTTAATACTTTTCAAACTGAGAAATAAATTTATAATTGAAACTAAAAATAAAATAATGGATGCGTCTTATTACCCTTCTTGTAAAATTAATTTTCATCTTTAAAAGATGTTAGAAAAACTTTAAAAACGACGTTAGAAGAATAGAATTTAAAATAAAGGAATTTTATTTTAAAGAAAATATTATGAATTCTGATATAATATTTCTGTATAAATAATGAAGAAAATTATAAATGGAATTAGATTTATATTATGATATTAATAATTAGGCACTACTTATCCTTTTTGATGGTACATAGATAAGGGTTATTAAAAAAATGGGATGGCGCTATGAGAAAACTTAAAACTCTGTAAGATAACAAAATTTAAGAATTAGATTAACTTTCTATTAGAAGGATAGTTTGAAGTAAATTAATTTATAGAGCTCAGCACGATGGAATTAATCCCTTCATGTACAAAGATAAATCTGGCACACGCATCGAATTACCAAATTTTAATTTTTAATCTACAGTTACATAAAAGGATAAATGCAAATACCACTTAGCAACATTTACATATCTTAAATTACCCATATATTTTTGTGGAATTAATATAGTTATAAATGTCTCGCATAGGAACGTGTCATCTAATTAGAAGGCAAAATAAATTCGTAGATCAAGTGATTAATAAATCAAAGAAACAAATCCCGATTAGTTGCGTTATGGCGAAGAAAAAAAACTTGAATTGAATGAAGGAAAATATTTCCTCAAATTGTAAATTTTTCGTTCGCAAAATCACCATTTTATTAGTAAGAGTGTTGAAATTGTGTAATGTGGAACTTAGTAATCAATAAGGTCAATTTAATTATGTGATAATTAATGAATTAATCTAATATAAAATATAACTACTATTTTAATAGAAAGTCAAAAAGGACACTTTAGTGAACTTAATAAAACATTATATCTCTCATATTGAAACTGTCTTTACTGAAATTGAATTAAATCATACTTTCAAAAATCTGTATTTGATAATGTATAAATATATATAAATTATATAAATAAGAATGCAGGTATAGAATTATAAGTTTTTGAAAGACTACAAATAATGTAAGTAAAGTTGTAGCCCAAACTAAAATGAATAAGATTTAACCGAACTCTTTTAGGTAAACTATTTAAGTAGGAATCAATTAAAAAAAATATTTTTTCCTTTATTCATGCATCAAAAATTTATGATGAAAAATAAAATCTAAAACTCTAAGGTTTTCTATGATGGGTAAAGAACTTGAAATTCTTTGGAATTAAATGTTATCCAAAATATACTATGTAAACCAAGTTGTCACAGAGTGGGTAAAGGACTTGATATGCTTTGGAATAAAATTTTATCCAAACACTACTGAGACAACCAAGTTATAATTCGTATTTCAAAGATAATTATAAGAACTTTAAGGCTAAAGATATGGATCAATTAATGACTTATTAAAATTTAACTAAAAATTAGATTAATTTATATATCGTTAAACTGAATAGAGATATTTTTGACATTTTGACGAAGCCTTTATAACTATATAAATTTAAATATATATTTATTACTTAATAATTTAACTCACATCATAGTGTGGACGTATGTTGATTATGTTTGATCTTATACGTATAAAGCCACTTTCTACTACTTGCAAATCTTCAGACGGGCTACGCGTTCCCCCGTTTTACCCCTCTAGCGGTTTCTTGGAGTCCTTTGATGCCTGGACACTTTACCGACAATTTGCGGGTAAACGTCGGACGCTTCCACAGACTTAAAACACAAGAAACCGCAAGAGGGGTAAAACGGGGGAACGCATGGCTCGCCTGAAGATTCGATGGGTCGTGTGAACTCCACTTAACAGCGATAAAATATTTTGTTTCAGTCTTTTTTGAATTTATACAGAGTTTTAAATACCACATTCATATGAAGGTATGGCCATAATTCTTGCATTTTCCAGAACTTTATTTTTTGCCTCTATATCGTAGTTAATTCGGATTAGAAGGTAGAAGTGCCTTGTCATACTCGAAAAATTTCTTTAGATTCGTCTCTCTTCGCATAAAACTACAAAGCAGAGAAATGTTATTACAAATTAATCTCCATATTATTGCATTTCTATGCGCCAGTAATAGTCAAAATTAATGTGTGTCTTTTTAACATTCCTTTTTTATTGCAAAAAGAATATCTTCAATATTCTCAATCTTTTCTATTAGTCATAATGATTTAACGAAAAAGACATAAAATAAGAAAATAAGAAAATAGATGGCAAAATTTAAAATCTCTAGAATCTTCAGACAAAATAAGTCGAAAAAAAATGTTGAACTGAAGGAAATTCTATTCATTTTTTCATTGCAAATTTTATTTTACTACAAAGCAGTCTCTTTTTATGTTTTTTTTAATTGAAGGAATTAATGTTGATAGAAAAGAAATATCTTAAGAATAGGCAATAACAGCAAAGAAAAGCGTTCATTTTAATAACAACGAAAAAGGAAATTGCTAAAAATCAAATATACTGAAATTCATTAGAATCTAATAAATTATTGTTATATTCATTTACAGATCGACGCTGAAATCAGGTATATCGCAGTATGTAAATATGCTGGAGAATAACAGCCATATATTAGATCAAATATATTAATAGATTCATTCATACTTTCTTTCATTTATATCATTGAATTAATATTTGCTTAGTTTGCACTAAGTTCATGAATTATTAATTTCACTTTGTTATTTTAAAACTGATTTCTCAAATGTAGAATTTAATAAAATTGAAATATTCCTTATATTCATTTTATTGAAAAGCTTTGAAGTCAAAAATATATCTAGTCAGTATTAAGTGATGTTATGTTTGATAAAAAATATCTTCGACACTCAATATATTCAGTTACAAATTATATTAATGAAATTGAAACGCCTCATATTTTTATCTATTGTAAGTTAAAGACAATAAACAAATTTTGTTTTAGATAGATAAAAAATCCCACATAAGGTTACAAATATAATTAATTACAAAGAATATTTTATTAATGTTTCATGAACCTTACTTATTTAATTTTATATTTATTAAAAATCCATTTTCTCTACATAAGCCCTCCATTAATAGAAAAAAAAATATGGATTTTCCTAAAATTTGTTTAATACATCGAATTAAAATAATCAAAATATGTGGAAAGTAGATGTTTCGATAATGCTTTTCCTTTATATTATTTTTTTATTTAATTTGAAAATGAAATTTACATCTTATTTTTAAATTTTTTCGATACTTGGCTGTATGTTTTTATTGATTGATGGAGTCCAAATTCAGATTTTAAATTAATTGCTTTCGTTTTCTGATTTGTAAAGGTATATTAATTTTTCTATTCTTAGTATTTAATTTGCTCGTTAATGAATTTTTTACAATTAGTCAATTATGAATTTTGCACACTTGCTCGTTTATGAATTTTGCACAATTGGTTGTTTATGAATTTTGCACAATTGGTTGTTTATGAATTTTGCACAATTGGTCGTTTATGAATTTTGCACACTTGCTCGTTCATGAAGTTTGCACACTTGCTCGTTTATGAATTTACTTAAAATTACTTTTACATTTTTTAAAAATTGGATAGTTTGTATATTTACACCAACTATTTATTTTGCGTTAAAATAATTGTTTTAAATGAATATGCTATCATAAGAAGCGAAAAAAATATAATGCTACATATATTTTTTCTATTCAAGACAAGAAGTATTTTTGTAAAAAGGACTAAAATATTCATTTGTAATAATTTCACCTTTATCCATACATCTATTTTAAAACAATAGCAATTGAACTCTAGCATATAAAAAAAGGAAATGAAATAATTAAAAAAATATTTTGAATGATTTTTTTACGAATTGCCAACCCACATTTCTTGCAACTTATTTTTTTTTTGGGGGGGGAGCCAAACTTTGACCAATATTTCTCTTATAAGCGTAGTAAAATTCTTTGCTGTTAAAAAAAGCAAATGTAAATGAGATTGTCCCAAACCTGGTCATCAATACCGAATTTATTTTTTCTTAACCTGTAAAAGTCTATTGGTCACATACATTGAAAGCCCTCGCTAATAACTCGAAATAAATCCCAATCATTGCAAACGGCTGTCCAAATGTCTTTCATTATGTGCGGTAAACCTATCCGAATAATCATTGTTGGATACTATTAAGGAATAAGGGAAAACCATCTGATAAGAATTGAAAAGCCACATCGATTAGTGGACAAACTATTATCGATAAGGAGTTGACTAATTTGTCAGACAACCATTTTCACCAGCCGTTGCAATTAAACGCTACAGACCACTAGCAATCGAACTGATTCAGTTTGAACCTGATTCCTGCTATAAGTAGTAGTCTTTTCAGGAGCTGTCAGTTATCAGGGAATTGACAAAAATTAATTAATTAATTTAAAGTATGTAATTATATATTTAAGAGGTATTCTAAGTAAATTATGGGATTTTTAAGTGTTAAAATAAATTGACATTTTATAAATTGCCCATTTAAAAGAGAAAGCTTTACTTTCTATGCACAGGTTTTATGGTCAAAATGTATAATAGTTTAATTAATGTAACGACCGCAATATGCATTCTATAGATACGATGCACCAAAACATGTTGAAAACAACTCTGAAAAATTAAACATATAAACATTTAAAAAAAATTATTCTTAGTTCGTATTATTTAGATCATATGAAATCAGTTCTTAAATAACTTTCTAAATAGATAAAATTGAATCCAACATTTTTTTTAAGAAAAGTGTTTTTTTTTAAATTTTGATTATTAGTTATGCATGCAAAATAAATTTTAAAAAATTGGTTTTAAAAAATCTTAATTTTTTTTTTTTTGTAAAAATTATCTATCGCCTTTAAAATTCTGTCTAATCAAAAAGTTGTGCCGCCACATTTATATATTATAACAAATAGAATAATAATGAAATATATCACTTTCTTCTGCCAATTTTTATATTTTTAAAAAGAATAAAGACATACTTCTTATATACAAAATAGATAAAATTGATTTTTTACCGATACGGAATCTTAAAATTACTTTTTCTTTAGTAACTCACATAAATATTAAAACCTACTTTATTTTTTAATCACATTGCTTACGTTTTCTAGGATGAAATCCAAAATGTTTATATTTGAATTTTCTGCCAGTTCTATAAATCTAATAAATATGATAGTTTATTCATAGTAAAATGTATTATTAAGCATTTAAAATGGAAATCTAATATCTTATTGAAATAGTATTAAAAATTTATTTCAGTATCAATGAGATACACATTAAAGTGATATTGACGTTGAGTGCGTATCGACGTTGAATGCGTTGAGATGAGTGAAATTTTTTAAAAAAATTTCATTAAACCAACATTTCCAAATCTGTAATTTATCTGCCTGAGAAATGTGTTACTAAGTCGAATAAATAACAAGAATTCAGCATTTTGAGCTATATTTTTTATAATTAAAATTTAAAATTTTCCATGTAGTAAAATAGTTTTGAAATCTGTTACATGTAACTACCTATATGATATGAATTACTAATAAAATAATTCATTCAAACTGTTTCAAATATTTTAAATTCCCTCATGTATAATTTAAATTCCCCCGTAATTCTTATTCATTTTTTATAAACTGTATTCTATGTTTTATCGAAATGAAATTTTTGCTTTTAGTTGCAAATGAAAATGTAGGCTTCTTAAGTAGAATTTCATCCTCATCATGACTTAAATTTTGACCTCTGTCAAAATTTAGTCTGCTCGACACCAAAATCCATCTGACGTTTTCTGTGAGTATTTTGTTTATTTTATAGAATAGATAGTCTTGTTTTATATTGAAGAACCGAAATTCTTATTTTGATATTGATAATTCGATCATATCAATATATATATTTTTAATTTTCTAGTTTATCTCTAATTGCCTTGTATTCTTTTAATCTATAAAATTATCAAAATAGTAATGATTTTATTAAAATGATTCTATGTACTATTTTCCTTGTGTTAAAAATTTTACTGCCGATTTGTTATTATATAATAGAATAAATTTACTTATTTAATACCATATCATTATTTACCACTTCTAATTCACCAACCCAAAACAAATATTTACATATAATTTTCCCCTTTGCATTAAACATTTGCTGCATTCTAAATAGATGAAGTTTGATTTTCATTTGTTAAAAGGAGACAGTACTCTAAACTTTTACTAATAAAAAAGGAAATGAAACCGGCATTGGTTGGTTTTTAACATTAAACAATAACGCCCTAATTTTGTCTCTTTTTAATTTAAATACCAAAGTAAAATAAATTCATAAAGTCTTTAAGGCGACCAGAGACCTTTAAAATGACTTTTTGCAGTCTTCACCTTAGTAATTTGAAACTTTACAGGCATTAAGAATAACACTATAAGAGATGACGAGCAAAATTTTAAAGTATTATATTAATTTGTCGATGAGTTGGTGGGTTAATATAATATAATATTAGCGATAAATAACGTTAATGAAAATTGACCCAGGTGCTCCAAATTGGTTCGAAAGCTCTCCAATTTTTATTATGACTTACTCTAAATCTTTTGAAACAAAAGTTGGAATTAAACTTGGTTTGAGTACAAAATATCAAAATTAACCTATGTAATAACTCAAAACTACTTCAAACTACTGATTTTTTCAAAAGTTTATATTATTCCATTAATTGATTTTGATATTTCACATTCGAACTTCAAGATTAATCGCAACTTTTGTTTCAAAAGGGTTAGAGTAAGTCCTAATAAAAATTGGAGAGCTTTCGAACCAATTTGGTAGCGCCTGAAACTTTTTTCATTTACTCTATTTATCTCTAAATATTATATTTACCCCCTAATTCATAAATAAATTAATATAATGTTTTAAAATTTTGTGCGTTATTTCCTATAGTATTATTCTTAATTCCTGTAAAATTTAAAATTGCTATGTTGAAAATTACGAATAAAATCATTTTAAAGGTCCCTGGTCGCATTAAAGTCCCCTAATGAGTAATAATCTACCTCCAGATCTTTAAATACTTTGAATAAAAGGAAATCTATCAGTAAACATGTCACATGTGTTTCTAATATTTTTTTATTAATCTAATACTGATTGGAAAAGTGGGGAATGCCTTAGGAAGGAAAACAAAAAATAATTAGATTATAACCGAATTGGTTTCATTCATTTTGATCATGTTGGAAAGCAATTTGTTTACAGAGAACTCTGTGGTTTTCACAATTATAATTCTGAATGGTAGTTAAATGTTTGTTTATAACATTTTTGAATAAATTATTTGAGAAGAGAAGCAAGTAAATATCTTCTGCAGGATTTTAAGCAATGCATTATGTATTTTCCAATAATGATAAAAAAATTTATTAAAACCATTTAATGTGATAAAATTTATTTATATGCACGAAGTTTCTTGAAATTTGAATCATTTGTCTTGTATAGAACTTAAAAATATAACTGAAAATTTTAGCCTTCTCATCATGAGGATAATTCGAGTTGAGATTCTTTTGAAAAGTAGAAAACCTAAATTTCTCTTTCAAAGATGAGAAAATTCGATATTCCTCTTAACAGCAATGACTGTCTATCTAAAGAAACAAATGTACAATAGAATACTCCACCAAATGAATAATATTAAATAAATATAAGCTCGAAATTTTTTTTGCCAAGGTCATAAAAAACATCTGTGGTTCCAAAAACCATCAAAACGAACATTTTTAATAAGTAAAGTAAAAACAACAGTCAATTGATCGCATTTAATTAAAGGCAGTGGGAATTTCTCAGTGATGCATAGGCATGTGATGCACCTTGGGTGACTACCATGGTGTGATAGAACGGACGTTTGGGGTCTTTAAGTACGGACAAAATTTTAAAAAAATTTCTCTGAAGCTTTTTATAAGCTAACTTTTATTCGTGCTTAAATTTGAGAAAGAGAGTTTAAATATTATTTAATAACTGAATGTTTTGAAAGAAAGTGTTTCAAATATTATTCCCCCCCCCCCAAAAAAAACCTTCTATATTCATACATTTCATCTTTGTTTTTATTATGGAAAAAAGTACATTAATAGTAACAAATGGAAATACAAAAGCACAAATAAAAAGAAAAGGTCGAAAGTAATCTAGAGAAAAGAAGTACCACGAATAAGACAGTTGGAAAGTGTCGGAAATTGCAAAAAAAATATTTAAGAAACAAATCAGTAAAATCTTACAATGCATCAAATACAATTCAAAGAACGCTGAAGAAATAATTTGTACATAAAGGGAAAAGTGGAATTAAATCAAAAATTAATACGGGATGGGGTGATCAATGGATTAATTGCTCATCAGGGAATGGAATTAATGTGAATCTCAAAAAGAATTACAGCCATTTCTGGAATCAGTACTAAAATTTAGATACAATTCTATTTCGCTTACTCCTAAGTGCTATAGTTCGCCAATGTCTTTTTTCTCGCTCTTTTTACAGATTTTACCCATTTTTTTAAAATTTTCCCCATTTTTATTATCTTTTACAATATATAATGTATCATATGAAAAAAAAAATATTCTTAATATCATCTGATTTATTTCTTGTCAGAGCATGTGACTTTATGTTCATATCAGATAAGAAAAAAAAATATTAATATTCCTTATTTGTTGCTGGAAATTCAACTGATTTCTCTTTTCAAAAACTTTCAAAATTAAACTATATGATTCTTACTAAGTTATAGTAGATAATATACGTATTACATTTGATTTCAGCATGTTACATTATACAGCTTCTTTGTTTCTTTAATTTTTAATTGCAAGATTTTAATTATTTTTTTTTATTTTAGAAAAAAAACACTTTAGTGAACCGGCAACTTTTTTTTCAACAATATCAATTTGGTAAATTTCTTTTTAAATTAATGCATTAAAAACTTTAACAGTACTTAAAAGGTATATAAAAATATTCTTCCTTTGTAAGAAAACTTTTATTACTATTTCACCATCTCATCAACTGTTTGTTTTACTTTTCGACTTCGAGACTTACTTACAATTTATGAACAGTTTTTCATTCCTTTTTTTACTCTCTCTTCCGTTAATTTCACAAATATTTCCTTTCACTTAAGATTCAACTGAATTTTTTTTAACTTTCTCTTAGCTGGATTATTTAACACTGCACACTTCTTAGCCATTCTTAATTATTGAGACAGTTTTTTCATGGTCTCTATATATTTTTTCTAACCATTTCTTTTTATACTCAGTATAAATTATTTCCTTTGTGCATGTAATTTTTCATGAGTTCGGCTTCCCTCCCCTTTCATTATCGTATTAATTGGAGCATCTCTTGCTTCGTTAATAAAACAGATTTTAGTGCTTTTTAATGCACTTTTTTTGAGAACGGCATATTCTTTTTCTCTTCTTCCTTTTTTTTGGGTTCTCGTGTTTATGAGTAAATTTTATTAGCATTTATCATTTTACCGGTTAATTACTAAATTTTTCTCATACTTTGTTTCCTATCTTCTTCCGGTTATTTCTTTTTAAAATAAGTATATTGAAGGTTAAAAAATAAATTAATATAAAGAGAAGATATTAATTTAAATGTTGATTTTAGTGTGCTGTTAAAATGCTTTTCATTAAAAAGTAAATATGTATAATATCAGCATGTTACGATATCAGGCTCCTTTTAGTGTTAAATAAAAAGGAAATTTTACAGGCAATCTTTCTTTTGATGAATTTAACTTTAAAACTTTTTTTAAGAAATGTATATTTTTCAATTTTTTCATGTTTGTAGTTTAAACTGTTTTTTTTCTCGTTATTTCTGCTATTATTAAAGAATTAAATACGTTTTTTTTTTATAAAATGTGATTACGTCAGTTATAACTATGGAACGAGCTATTTTATAAAATAACTAGATATTCTGTAATATAAGATATTCAGTTATTTTTTTGCGTTCAATTAATTCAAGTAATAACTAATGCTCAGGTATTTCTTAAATTCCTTATTGAATAAGTTGTTGCTTGAACTAAATTTTGTACATCTTATTTACCAGCCTATAGTAACCAGCTGATTCACTGTGAATATTCGAAGTATTTAATTTTTTTTTAATCTCCTGAAAATAATTTAATGTTAATGATTATCTCAACAAAGCATTTTTAAGCACCACTTACTAAAGAAATGTTATTATTTTATAATTGAAATAGCTTTATACTTGTTCTGCTTATCTATTACATGAACTCTGCCTTGATCGAATCAAAACCCATGATTTCGTGGTGTCCTTTAAATGTAATTCCCCAAAGAATAGATATATTTATTGTACGCCAGCATTCTAAATTCTTAGACAATGAAAAATACTTCATACTTAGCTTTCATTAATAAAAAAATAACAAAAAAAATATTTTTATGAAAATTAATTAAAATGGTTTGGCCTTAATTGTAACAAAGTTATTTATAAAAAAGTTATTTATAAAAACTATTCAACAAAATAATGAATTAAACAATTGCATCATTTTTGAGTTAGTATCTTAGAAACGATCATTTAAGATTTTAAAATGATGTAAAAGTATATATTGAACTCATTTCTAATTCACAGGGGAAAAGTTTCAAAATTTGGTTAATTTTAGTTAAGTAAAAATCTAATAAAAAATTCAAAAAAGAACCATTTGCAGTTTTTTACATATAAAATTATATTTGGGAGTAGATCCAGATTAATAGTAATTTTAAGTAACTATTTTCAAAATGATAGTTCAGATAACTCACAATCCATTCAGCATTTTAGAATTTTAAACGAATTTTGCTTCTCAACTATCAGCATATTTCATTTAATCCGAAGTTGGTGTATTATTTTACTTTAAAAGTGATTGTTGGAGATTTTTAGAGAGTAATTGGTGCAAGATTCATGGATCATAATGAGGCAGAGTTGAATGAGGAGAGACTGAATGAGGCAGAGTTGTCATGAAAAATAGAGAATACACTCACCTGGATGTATCTTCATGCTCTTCTATTACAGTTCGGGGGGGGGGGGTTATAAAGGGGTTATAAAGGAGACAATAGGCGTTATAAAGGAGAGCCCGAATTTAAGATTGATTCTTAAATATACCTTCAGCCCACGTATGACTGAGGTTCTTTGAGTATAGCCCTTATAAAATTGAAATTTTGATTAATGTATCAAATTATCTGACAAGCCTGTGATTCTTTGCATACTGATATTGATAGATCTGAGACACACAATCTTACTTGTAATCAAAACAGGCATCAGCTCCTAGGAATTCAAGCTTTTATGGGATTAACACTTACTGAAATCAATTTTAAACTTTCTCAACTCGGCATAAAAAAATCCTGGAAATCCAAAATTGATTTCCCGTCACCTAGTCAACAAAACTTTGCCCTTATAATCCAGCACAGCCTCCAATAGATGCAATAAATGGAGTTAAAAAAATACCTTGACCATAACCAATGCAAGTGAACGATTATTAACTTTTGACATTCTAAAATTTTCAATCAATACATAAAAAGAAAGAATCTCGTAATTAATCACGGAGTATGTTGAACTGATGGGTTTGGATTTACAGTAAGTTTTTAAAGTTTAAGATAGACAGTTTCGAGTGATTAATTAAATTTGTTTGAAATTTAAAAGAAACGAAAAGTACATCAATATATGAAAAATTTGTTATTCGTGTGTATCTGAAGCTCTTAATAAAATTGGTATCCATTTTATAGTGATAAATGTAATGTACCTCTAATTGTATTATCACTTTATTAATTGATAAAAAATGAAGCACAGATATTTTAGAACTATTTGGGTGATAAAATGATAAACTAATGTTCATTACTTTTAACCTGAACTATATATTAATATATTAAAGATAACTAACTAGGTAATTCTTGCTGTATAAAAAGTAAAATGTTTTAAAATGAAAATACTTCAAGGGTAAAATTTCAAAGTCAGATGCATACATAAACAAAAACTGAATTAACGCTATGTTTAGTGGATCAACTCAAAGTTTAAAACTGAAAAAAACTGACTGCTATTCCGTAATTTAAAATCGTGGTGATGCGCGTATTTGGCATTGAATTACATTTAAGATTTAATCTTAACCTTTTGTTGTGTTAAAAGTATATATACATTAAAGAGAGATATTTTAAATATGTTTTTGTTTGATTAATTAGGCTTTGTCAGCTTTTAATTTAATTTAGTACTTTAATAATTTTAACAATGTTTAAGAAATTATTTTTTTTGAACAAAGTATAATTTAGTCAAATGTTTTCTGATCAGGAAAGAATTTTTATAATTTACCGATTCGCGGAAATTCATGAAACGAGATCGGCATTCGAGAAAATAATTAGAGTTAAAATATGTAGCTTTTTACTTTTCTTAAACATTTCAGTCATAATTACTATAATTCATACCACATTTAATAAATAAATTTATCGCAAAGTTGCAGTTACATGTTTATAAGGATTTTTAGCAAGAAATATATATAATAATTACTAATAATAACGATCCTCATCATTATTTTTGCTAAACCTCGACAAAGTCAAATATTTTAGTCAACACAAGTTAAATATAAATTAAATGCAAATTACCTAATTTCATTTACAAAAGGATTAGGGAAAATTCTCCAAGTTTCTAATATTAAAAAAAAGGCAAACTTTAATTAACAGCAAAACTATGCTCAAAAATAGGAAATAAACTTTTCATTGTTTTTTAAATATGCTATAAAACTAAATATCAAATACGGAGAAAATATTCGAAATAAATCGTTTCATGAGGTTAACACTAGTCAATGACCACCTTACCAGCTCAACGTTTGTTATTTCTCAATGGCTACATTTTCGAATACAAAAGCAAAATTTTGATCGCAGAACACAAAATTAAAAGGAATAATATCTAATTTTCAAATGGAAATTATTACAAATAGTTCGCACTAAAGACTATCAGTTCTGGCACAGAGGTAGCGTATCTTCCTCGTGTTCGGGGAGTCCCGGGTTCGAGTCCCAGTTAGGGCATGGTTGTTCTACTGTGAGATGTTTGACTGTGCCCCCCTGTAAAAAGGGGATGGGCAAGAGAATGTGATGAGTGTGTAGCTTAATCGCATTTGTTCTCTTCGCCCTTGTTGGCGCTACTTGAAACAAGAAAGCTCATTCTTCGGCTTAAAATCTGTTGATGCATCAGCGGGGTTTTTCCATGGGCGGGTCATAAGTAACAAGAACTAAAGACTATCTTAGCAAGATTTAAAAATATATGTATTGATGTACTATGCCTTTGAATTTCTTTAATGGGTCATCAGCGAACTTTTTCTCTTTAAAAACATATTTAATTTTTAATTTGAATATTGTTGGGTGATATTTAAATGTAGCAAAAGAACATAAATAAACAATATAAGAATATCAAGAAACATTATTTTACAGTTTTGTGCCTTTTCTTATTTACAAGACTTTAAAAAATAGAAATTGTTCTTTGATTTCTGAAACTGATACTTTATTTTTTGTCAATGGCTTACTTTAATTTGATCTTTTATTTCTCTTTATCACAACGGTATTTATTTATGGCAATAAAAAAATACTTTTCTTTCATCTTGTTCAAAGACACGTAAAAAAATATATATATTCTCAGTTAACTAAATTTTCATTCTTATTTCACTATCTCAATAGCTATTTGTTTTAATTTTAAAGTCGAAGACTTACTTACCAATTATGGAAAATCTTAATTTTTTTTCCTTTTCTTTCCGTTAATTTCTCAAATATGTTCTTTTATTTACTAGTATTTTTTAAACATCTATCCAGATTACTTAACAGTGTTCACCCTTTTTTTTTCACTACTTAATTATTGCTGGAATTTTTTCATTCGTTCTTAGATCTTTTTTTCCAGCCGTTTTTTTTGCTCAGATAAATTATTTCTTTTGTCTATGTAATTTTTCATGGGTTCGGGTTCTATCTTTTCTTTCATTATCACATTAATTGGACTGCGTTGGGCGTCATTTGCTTTCTTAACAAAACAGATTTTTGTACTTTTTAATTTCACTTTTTTTTTCTTTCAAGATCGTCATATTCTCTCTTTTCTCTTATCCTTGAGTAAATTTTATTACCACTTTCTATTTTACTCGTTAATTACTGGAAATTACAGAGGTTTTTTTTATTATTATTTCTTTTTACCTTCCAACTTAGTCATTTCTCTTCAACAACAAAAATCAAAAAAAAAAAAAGTAAATTAGCTTCGAGAGTAGAGAAAAGATTCCTTCATGAAAAAAATTCACGGTACTGTGAAGTTATAAATGATTAAGATAGTTACTCAATGTGATACGAGGTAAAGTACAAATTCCAAAACAAAAAAAAATGAATTTCCCGATTTTTAATAATAGACCGAGTTTCACAGCCTTTTCTTGAAGACCAAAATTATTCTAGTAATGCTGGTTTACACATTTATTGTATCGCAAGTGTTTTGAAAAATAATTTCATCATTTTACCCTTAAATGCATCGCAATGTGTATCTGTATCGTACGTTTAAAACTTCATATCTCTTTATGTAGCAACCTAAGGTATAGTGACTGTTTTAATTTTACCAAGACTATTTTATCGTTTCCCATGACAACCAGTCTTTAACAATTTAGTTCTTTATCTATTACAATTTTCAATGTTGATGAGCTATTTGAATATAATTTAATTTCAGCGTGTGTTAGAATTACGATTACTTCTATAAAAATAACAAAAACATGTAATAATTGTTTTCAAATAGAATCAGGGTAAGAGTAATGGGTAATATTTAGTAGATTTGTGCGATTCAAGTTATGATTTCTCATGATGATACAGAAGTACATAAATGAACTTTTCTGAAAATTAAAAGAAATGCTTATATGCCCCCCCTTACTACATCCCATTTCTTTCTTGATTTCAATTTTTATTTAAATAAAAATTATGGAATTCAAGGATTAAGTACGTTTAAGAATTGTTATACAGATGATAACATCGTAAAAGAACTCTACTTAAAGCATTTATATAATTATTTAGAGAAAACAAAACTAATTTTAAAAAACATTTATTTTTATCATAAAATTCTGAATACCCCACCTACTTTCATTGAATTAAATATTATTTTGGATCATCTTATATTTCTAATAATTTAATAATTTCTATCCGAGAAATAGTCATTTTTATTTTTTGTTTTATTAAATATACACCGAAATTGTAAATTAAAATTTATATTATAAAAATATATCGAACGTAAGCAATCCGAAGCGTTTTTACTCAATTTCTACCCTTATATTATACTTTTATACTTCCTTCTCACGAAGTACTTTCAATTTTGTTATATAAAGACGAAAACCCAGTAAAAACCTATTTCCGTTGACTGATTAAACTCAAATTTCACTACGAATTTTTAAATTTTTATATCATAAATACACAATTATTTTTATTTATCAAGTTCCTCGTATTTTTGAACTGCTATGCTTATAAATAAGTAAACATAAACGAAATGTCAACCTTTTTTCAGGTTTAATTTATTATTCGATGCACATAAACAATTTTTAAGTGAAGATCACGTGCTAAAATAAATCTTTTTTTTTTTTCAATTATGGTGTTCGGATATAAGAATGATGTACTCCAAAATAACTAATTACAATTTCCAATGCATGAAATATTCTTAAGCTAAACCTAATAACTCAAATTTAAAAATATTTTTTTATAAAAATTAGAGTGGAAGCACTTGATATACAACGAGTATTTTTTTAAAAATTTATACTAAAAACAGGTATATACTCCCTTTTAAAAAGATTTTCAAGAATTTGAAGAAATATGTAATTATAGTGTTAACTCTACATTCCAAATTTTATACATCTAATTCAAATATCTGTTGAGTGTCTTCGGTACTTACATATTAGACCGTCGACGCCAAAGATCGCACATGTTTTAGCAACTCATTGGCGACGGATTCAAATATGGCGATAAATCGTCGACGCCAACGGGCGCACATGGTTTAGTAACTCATTGGCGACGGATTCAAATATGGTGATAAACCGTCCACGCCAACGAAACCAACAAAATGGCGGACAACAGTTAAAGTTTGCACAGTTTTTAAAATAAGGAGATTTAACAACTCATTTGTGACGCCTTTGATTTCCACGATGAAGATCGACGGTATAAAATGTACGTACCGTTTCTTCCACATGCAGACAGTCATAATTCCAAAAAGGGATTTTTCAGATTCAGATATATATTAAATGGGAATTTTATTCAAAATCTCGATTTCGAGTATTGTATCAATTATAGTGCGTTATTATGGAATACTTTATATCAAGAAAAGTAAAAATAATTAATTCGAAACTAATGTTGAGCAAATTATCAAGTGCAAATTTCAGTAATTTATTCGATCATTTAAAAATTTAATAATAGCTATAATTCTAAGGATATTTTATTATGTTTGATTATACAATACATAAAGTTTCTACCTGCAATAATACATTCTACCATGTTCATTTAAACTAAAAGATGAGTAAATTTTATTTCTTTTCTATGCTTTTTGAGATAATTGATTTATCAAAATAGCAGTCTATTTATCAAAAAATATAAATATAAAATTAAATAAGATTTAATTTTTTAAAAAATACTACATGTTTTAGCTTAAGATGTTCAAATACATAACACATACAGAATTTATCCTCAACATATTTTGAATAAAATTTGATACATATCTATGATTTAGGTGTTAATTTTTTGGGCATTATTTCATTCATCTAGATTATCTCATTTTTGAACTATCAAGTTCACAAATGGAACAATACGTTGCAGTGCGTAGCCGTCAAATTTGAAAATTCATCAAAATATCGAAGTATAATCTCTTGACTGTTGGAATAACTTCACCTCTGTGCACAAAGCGCAAATAAAAGCCTTTAGAATTCATCTTAATGTGATTCAGTATTTTTCATTCGACCTGCCATGAAAAATTATTGTAATGTTCTCGAAATCCATGCTTCCAATTAAATATATTTAACAAAAATATTGAATAAATAGGAACAATATTTTAATATATAACAGCTATTTTGCTATAAAACTCTTACTATTGTGGAGCGAAATTGTGAAGATTTAGTACTAACTCAGATAAAGTTTTCAATCGTATTCAAAATTATGAAATTCGTCTCAAAGTGAACCCTATTTTTAGTTTATAAAGCGACTTTAATGTGTATAAAAATGACAAAATATTGATTCCTTTCAATATTTGTTTTTAATAGGAAATAAAAAATGTATGTTACCCTTTGATAATCTGCAAGTTTATAGCTAGAAATAATCAGGCTCAGAAAAAAATAGCTCTAAATAAGTTAATTAAAATGCTGTTTGAAAATATGTAAAGATTCAATAATTACAAAAAAAGCTTATTTGTATTTCAGTATATTTGTTTTTTTTAAGTATTGATTATCAGTTTAGTTTTATCTTGGAAAATGCGGGAAAGTTTTCTTTTCAGGCTTTATATTATAAGAGGATAATTTTCTATAAATAAATAAAAATTATATTTACCAATGGAATGCAAAAATATTCCTATACGCTTATCGAATTAAAAAAAGAAACATATTTTGTGAAAAATGAGAAATTGTTTACTTTGTTATTTAGAAGCTAGAATTTTTAACAGCTAATTATGAGCTTTCAGAGAATTTCTAAAATGTACTGTGCTTTATTAGATGCAAAATGAAAAATTGATTTTCTGCGGCAAAAAAAAAATCGATTAATAGCGTTATCAACAACTGAGAGCGTAACACTGGCTTAAGTTCTGTTTACTTGCTTCTAATTAATAGCATTTTACATGAGTTAAAAAATATATCTTAAAATATTATACATAATTCATTTTAATAGTTTTTCTAGAAAATCTCAAGTCACTTATAGTACAATATTTGAATACGAAAAGGTATTTAAGAGAATAATAACAAGAATTGGAAAATTGCTTTATCAGAAAACTAGAAAATTCATTAAAATTACATATTCAATAAAAATTAACCTACCTATCGAATTTAAACAATAATTTCATGACATATTTTTAACGATTTCATTCAATATCTTTGTTGTTGTTGTTTTCTTCTCCACGCAGAATCAATACTGTTAAATACAAAAATGTCACATTAGTCTTTTTCTCTCTTTAATGTGTGTGTGTGTGTGTGTGTGTGTGTGTGGGCGTGCGTGCGCGTGTGTGTTAATTAAATTACCTTTCCATCCCCATCATTTCATCTAAATTATATTTTAAAATCAATTGAAATCTTTATATCCATTAAATATATGGAAGCCAAACTATAAAAGTCTTCACCATTATTATCAAATTGCATTTTTCCTTACCTATAAAACTCTATTCATCGCAATCAATGAAGACTCATCTAATATCGTGAAATAAATCTGTCATTGCGAAACGCTGTCCAAATGTATGTGTGTGTGTGTTTTTTTTTGGAAATTATGTGCAGTACACTTATAGGAATTATCTTTATGGGCCCTATTAAGAGATAATACAAACCGTTCAATACTAAATTACATTGGTTAGTGGACAAACTATTACCAATAAGGAATTAGCGAATTAGTTAGTCAGTAATTTTACTTACCGTGATCTTCAACTGCTACAGGCCAGCAAGTAATCGAAATGGATTTGTTAGGGTCTGCCTAATGTCTGAAACATTAAAATTTTAAGGGATGGAAAATTTTTAAGAGATTATTGGATTATTTATAATAAGTAAAAGTTTCTCATGAATTATATTTGGAAATTATTTTGAAAAATAACATAAATCCTTAAAGCATTTCAGTTGATTATAGTTGTTGAAAATCCTAAACAAATTGTATATGAATAACAATTTTGTATTTAGAATTCGAATCAAAAGGGCACGATGATCAAATTGTATAAAAATAAGGTTAAATCCTAATATACGGAACCCCTTTGGAGCCATTTTGAAAGATGTCGCCAAATATCTGAACAACTCAACAGGAGCCATAGCTTAAGCAACCAGCCAACGGGCGTCCGTGGGAGAAATGGCGTAACGGCTTCTCGGTATAAAGTCGCCAAATCATAGGGTACCGTATACTAGGATTATACCAAATATAACTATACATTTTATTCATTAAGATATAAAAAATATTTTAATATTTTAAATTTAAATGCATAAATTTAAATAAAATTATTACTCAATTTACTTAGAAAATTAATAAAATATATTTTTATTTCTTGTATTGCAACTACGTTTCAATAAAAGGAAGTGATAATTAAGCAGTAGTTTTGTCTAAAAAGGAAAATAAAAGAAATAATTGATTATCAAATTATTTCAATACAATAAATCTATTATCTTAACTAACAGTTCAAACTAATAATGTTTAGATTTTATTACATTGGTATTGTGAAGTTCAAGCATGATAATTATTTCATTTGGACAAATTTAAGATTTTTATAAAAAAAATTGCGGAAAATACTAAATTTTGTATGAATTTAAAAATATCCTTTTTAATTAATAGATTGCAAGAAACTGGACATTTTTACCGGTTAATAAATGTCCTTGAAATATGTGTCGTCATTCCATATGTTTTGAATCTAAATGCTACATATTTCATTTTCAACAAATTGTACAAAAGAAATCATATTAAATATCTAAAAATGTCTGCTAATCAGCTTTTTCTTCTATCAAAATCCGAATCTTTAAATTAAAGATAAGTTCTTAATTTGTTGCCAATTTTTGATTTTTTTTAAAAAAAACTGAAATGAATTAGAAAGAAAATTACATTTCTCAGATATAATTACGGAAATATTTCCGCATCAGAGAGTCGGTCCAATCAGCAATATATCTCTTTCAAGGAAAAACCGAAAAATTTTCTAAGAGAAACCAACTTTGGTCTTTATTAATCATTCTTAACATTAGTGAAACTTTACAAAAAGTTATGAGAAATAAAAGAAAGAATGGAAGAAGAAAAAAAAATGAGTTCCTTGGGGAAAATGGCGGGTAAGAGACCAATTAGAATTACATTCGATCTTTTAAAATTCATTGCTTTCTCAGTAGCTTACTATGAACTTTTTCCTGTCCTTTAAGGCTCCTTATTTCACCTTTTTTGCATTATTCCCTTAAATAGCGTTATTAGATTAAAGCTGCTCTGGCCTGACTTTAAAAAATTGCGGAACTCTAATTTCTTCCCACTTAAGCAACGCCCCAAAGGGGTTTACAGTTTTTTTGAAAGAAAAGCAATTGCTAATCACCGCTTCGAAGAGGAAGGAACCGTTTTTTCATCCCCTACTTGTTCTGCTTTTACTGCTATTGCCGCGCTGCTCCGGTTTTAAATGGTCGGTTTCATGAGGAATTATTTGCTACTGATGAAATAAATTATCTCTGCTACAGTTGAAAAAGGTTTTTGAACATTTTTTGAGAACTTACAAGAATTGCTGGGTTATTTTTATCCGATTTTCTAAAGTCTTTGAATCATTTTAACTTTTTTTTACGGGAGGAAGGGTTTTGAAAAAATTTCAGGTAGTTCGTCTTATTCAGCACTTTAAAAGACCCGAAGGTTTGAAAAAGAAACTTTTTTATTTTACCTCCCCTCTGACTTTCAGATTCCGACAAGAAGTTAGAAAGATCTGAAGAGATATGATTCAATCATTTTTATGCTGATCTCTTTAAAAAACTAAAATTTCTTTTGTGATTTGGAAAATAATAAGACATTTTTACGTTTTGAAAATAGATATTGAATTTTTTTAAAGTCAAATCTAAGTTCTCTAAGCTATTAAAATAGTAAGCATTAAAAGTCCTGACACAGAATATATTTGATGAAAAGATCGAAAGGTTAAAAACTATACTTAATGAAACCTCACGGGTCTGCTATAATGGGAGATAAAAAAAACAACAGGAAAAAGGCATGAGATGTCTAAAACAAAAGAAAGAAGCAAATTGGTGAAACCTTTTTTTATATATGTAAAGTGTAGGGATTTTGTATGATGTGAGGTTTATGCTATTTCTAAACTTGTCTTTTGGACAGTCTTTTTTGGAATTGTCAGAAAATAGTGATTTTTTGTAATAATAAAACATTCTGTCTATAGTTATAACTTAAAGAGTTGCTTCATATTTTAATGAATTTATGAATAATAGAATACTTATTTACATTTTATTATCCAGTTGCTACCTGATAAATTTGATGAGACAATGGACACTGTTCTTTAGATGAGTCGGGCAGCCAGCTGGTGTATTTTATTTTCGAATAACAGCGAAATGATCATAAAATATAATAATATTCATACCAAATAAGTATTATCTTTTATGCATGTGTTATATTATTTTATAAAGTACAGAAATCATTATGGAATTTATCTTTGCAATCCTTTTAGTTGGAATTATACACAAAAATAGTCAAAGGATTATCTTTTTCGCAATTAATAGTGGGTGGTTATATCTCGTAAGTTTCTTTTGTTGTAAAATATTTAATTTATTGAAGAAGCTAATTTACATTTTATTCATACTATGAATAAAGAAATATTCATTTAGACATAATTATCAAGTTCACATCTGATAACTTTGCTTCCAATCAGATATATTCTTAATATATAGCTGGGGAATCTTATGAATGATTGTACAATCTTATGATATGTATATTAAATACGTATTATCTTTTTACCTGTATTATTTTATTTTGTAAGAGGCAGTAGTTATCTCGGAATTTGTTATGCTTGAAATTATAACAAATGTCCATCTTTTATGAGAACGTGGATTTTTTTTCTTAAGAATAGTTATTCATTTTTTATTTAACTTCCAATACATTATAATACACAACACAAAATATAAACATAATTCGAATTTGATTTAACGTCCAAAGATATATGACTGAATGAATTTTATTAAAATATTAAATCATGCATATGAAAAGCTACACAAGTGAATTATACTTATAAATGCTTTTAAATAAAATAACGAGAGTTATATGGGGATCATTATTTTCCCCATATAACTCTCAAAGTCCTTAAAATTGACAGATTAATTAAATTAAACCTCTGTTACGCCAATATCGACCCAAGATATTTGATCACCTCCACCATTTAAAAGAGTTTTAAAATATATTTTCACGCTAAGTTACCAATACAAGCACGTGTCTCATTCATCCTGACGGAAATAAAGCCACCCTTATTCATTCAAGGACACATGCAATAACCTCTCGAGCTCCAGAACACCCATAATCTTTGCGAAGGGGAAGAATTCATTAGTCGTTGAATAGCCCTCCTTAATCCCGAACATACGATGCAACAGTTGCTTGAACTCATTTGGTGGATTTAAGGCCAAAATAGCCACTTCCGTATAAACTGGAAGACATCGAACCAATGTTAATTCCAACGTTCTCTCTTAACGTATTCCACTAACTTCCGTCCCAACCTCTATTCTGGCCCTATCTAGACTCCCCTTCCCCTTTTCTTGATGCCATAAAAACCGTCGTGGATGTAAACCGTAATAGAGCATGAATCATCGTGCAGGTCATTTAGTGCATTTGGATTTGCATATTCATTTGCATATAAAGTGGCGTCCTGTTCCTCCTCTGCCGCAAGGATCGGTAATCCCGTTAAAACATTGTATCTGCTTCAGTAGACATAAAGTGGGGACGTAAATTGCTGTCACTTTCTATTAAGCTTTTGGCTGAGAAGTTGATTTCTATTGGAGGTTGACACGCGTCACTGGTCTCTCTCGGCGCCTTATTTTTTTATGTGTGTGGGGGGAGGGAGATAGTTTGAAGAATGGCGATTGTGACACTTCTCTTTTTTTTCTTTCTTCTGGTGTTTTTTTGGTGGAAGAGATGGAGATGGTCTGATATTCAAACTTGGAATTATATCAATATTTATATAAAGAGATAAACATCGAAAATTATATATATATGTGTAATAATATTTTGAACTCTAATTTCAATGGTAATTAATTTCCAGTTTTGTCTTAGGTCAGGTGACCAGGGACCTTTAAAATAACTTTTTGCAATTTTCACCGAAGCAATTTAAAATTTAACAGGCATTAAGAGTAACACTATAGGAGATGACGCACAAAATTTTAAAGAATTATATTAATTTCTTTAATACTTTGGGGGGGGGTAATATAGTATAAATAACGTTAATGAAAAATGTTCCAGGCGCTCCAAATTTGTACGAAAGCTCCCTAATTTTTGTTATTACTTAATCTAGCCCTTTTGAAACAAAAGTCGGAGTTCATCTTGAAGTTTAAGAACAAATATCAAAATTAATCAATGTAATAACTTAAAACTACTTAAACTTTTTTATAAAAAAATCAGTAGGTTTGAGTTATTATATTGGTTAATTTTGATATTTCGTTCTCAAACTTCAAGATTAACCCCGACATTTGTTTCAAATGAGTTAGAGTAAGTAAACAATAAAAATTGGAGAGCTTTCGAACGAATGTGAAGCGCATGGAACATTTTTCATTAACGTTATTTATCGCTATTGTTATATTATATTAACCCCAACTCAAAAATTAATTAAATATATTGCTTTAAAAATTTGTGTGCCATCTCCTATAGTGTTACCCTTAGTGACTGTAAAATTTCAAATTGCTTATGTGAAAATTGCAAAATGTCCTTTTATAGGTCTCTGGGCACCTTAATAAATCAAATGAAGCATTCTAAAGATAATGCGTCATTGATTACTCCACGTACAGAGTGGGTGGATAATAAATCACTGGTTTAAACAGATTCTTTTAGAAGATTCCTGTCTTTCTCTTGTCTAAAGAGCAACATAAAGTTAATTATACAAGAATTCCTCTCAGAAATCTACACGTGTGTATTTTATGAGAATATCATAGTATATAAGAGCAGATATAAATGTTTCAGCCATTTTTTTTACTCCTTTTTACGCCTTGTAGTCCTGCACAGCATGCTTCTCGAGTTGGAATAAAAACGAAATAAAAAAGGCAACATGTGTTTTCTTCTATATATATATATA
>JAOUZG010032859.1:10023974-10045089 GCA_026289955.1 Argiope argentata | reverse complement strand
CACTCCAGTTCAAGTACATTTTTCGAAACATGTAGTGGATGACATTTGATGTTAATATAGTTTTTCAAATATTATTTCGTTAGTTTTCTATTAATTAATTTAAAACTAACTTTCTCGCCAAAATTCTTCATTTCTCCACCGCCAAATAAGTAACGAATTCAGTTTGTTTTTTCCGCACAGTAATAAGGCTAGAAGTAACAGGTTTTTGGCCGATTATTCTAAACAATTCTGTTTATTTTCATAATGTATGATGCATTTAAAATTAAATATCGTTAACGAATCAATTTTTCCGATTCATTTTGAAGTATTTCTGAATTAAAATAATACAGAATAAAGAAATTAAGAAATTTCTCATCTGGTGTAGAAAAATCGTGTATTTTGCATTGTCACAATTACCTTTGAATTCTGAATTGTCGTTAAAAATTAAACGCTAGTATAATTTTTGATAAATTAACTATAGCAATTGTAATTGTCATGTCGGGATAGTCTGGTTGGTATGGCGTTGGATTTGCATTCGTTGGGCTGCGAGTTCGAGCACCATATATAGAAAAGACAATGGAAACTACCAGGACATTTGCTTTCTATGTTGCCACTTAATATTGTAATTCTGTCATATTTATGTATATACTTATTTTAATTGTAATTATTCAATAAAAAGGAACTAAAATAAAAATTTTCTTTTTAAATCTAATTAGGAATTTATTTAAAAAATGTTTTTATATTACTTGTTTTTAAATTTAGTTTAGCAGATTTATAAGCTCGTTATGTTATCCATCCAATTGCGTTGTATATTGTAAAAAATTGGTATTATTAAATCTGAGAATCGAATTATTGGCCTACTTCTCCATAAAATAACAACAAACGACTCTTATAACACATTTTAATGATAAATTTGATTCATGTTGTACACTTTTCACAATAATGGATAACAATTCTTTATTGCAAAGAATCTCGCCCATTCAACTATTACAAGCAGGTAAAAAAACGCAGCAGAAGCATCCACAAATATATGCATAGAAATAAACAACAGTCCAATCAAAAGATAAAGCTAATTGAACAGCAACACAACTAAGCTTAGCTTAAAACAACAATAGAGCTTCCACTTAGAAAAATCTAAAGAGAGAATTCCCGCCCGCGCCTACGCTTCCACATCCATAACCGATTATGGAATTTTCACGAAGGATCTCAGAATCTCTGCTTCATTAAAGATGTCTCCAGGAATATTGTATGCTTAATTTATCACAAAGACTGATTGTCATTGGAATCAGATCATAAGGAAGACTGTGCCTCTGTGGCAGGACGTCAGTATTCAGAGTCATTTTAGTTATAATTGTCATGAATTATATGACATGATGAAGATGAATTTAACGATATGATTAATTATCATATCCAAGATAAATATGTAGAAAAACCAAGAACAAATTCCTAAAACCTAAATATTAAGAATTAAAAAGAGCATTGTATTTAGAGAGTGCTAATGCTGCAACTACTAAAATACCAATGAATTAAACTATACTGGCAATAATAATTAAGTAAAATTCAAGATCAAAAGTTAAAAAAAAATACAAAATACAATGAATCCGGCCCGAAGACTTTATCAAGGGTCACCCTCAGGCAGGGATTTTTTACTGTGAGGGATCTAAAAATTTTGTGAAAAAAAATTCCTCGTGACCCGAAAATCTCAGAAAATTGAGACCTTAGAGACAAATTAGCATCACGGAAATATAAGAACAAATTTAGATCCAAATAGACTACACATACTGTTTAGATCAAACAAAAGATCGTAAAACAGAATATACCAATATTATAAGCACACAAGCAAACAGGTAAAAAAAAATTATTTTTTAAAAAAAAATCTAAATAGAATTACAGAGAGATACTCAAATCCTCACAGAAAAACAAAACATAGTAATTAGAAAAAGAATTTGTCTGTAAGTCTCAATTTTCTGGGATTTTCGGGTCACGAGGGATCAATTTTTGACAAAATTGTCAAATCCCTCACAGAAAAAATCCCTAGTTTGAATCCCTGCCTGAGGGTGACCCTTGATAAAGGCTTTAGGCCGGATTCATTGTATATAGTAATTTTTACTTTTGATCTTGAATTTTACTTTAAAATTAGTTATTATTGCCAATTTCGTTTAATATGAATAATTATATGATAATTACCATTATAATTATTATCATGTAATTCATAATTAAACTATTATAATTAAGTTATTATAATTCATAATCAATTCAATCAAAACTTCAAGTTTCGTTGTAATCGGAACTTTTTAGTATAATCAATTAATAATTTTTTTCTGGATAATAGTTTAAAAAGCTTAAAGGACTAAACTTGTTGTTCTAATGGCATTGGTCCGTTGATCCCCAATCGTACCTTTAGCGATTATCTTCAAAATCACATAAACTTAGACGCCGCCGTGGAGTTAACGTAATTGTGCACCGCTCAGGTTTTCCACCAACACATGCTTCTGTAGTAATCCAATCTTTCTCTCATTGGTAGAGAGTTGACAACGAATAGATAAGCTCATTTTTGTCTAGCATATTTGATTAAAGATAAATAGATAAAAGACGGACGGAAATAGAGAAAAAATAAAGGCCTCAACGGAAAGCAATTGGCTTTCCAAGAAGAAAGCAATTTTCTTCGCACGGGCTTAGAAAAAAAATGTCAGAAAGGCAGCTGTTGTTTCCTGCCATTATATTAGACAGGGAAAGAAAAAGAACAATGACCTTTTTGGAAAATTTGAGCAACATCTGGGCTAGTTCTGTAATAGTTAGGTTTATTTACACCAAACATTAGTAGATTTTTTGTTGTTGTTGTAATAACAAAAAGTAAACGAACATATGCATCGCAATGATGTTTAATGATGTTGCTTTAGATTGTGTTGTGGTCGTTAGGCTTGGTGGAACTCCATCTATGCTAGTTTAGGCTGCTCACTTCATATTACTTTGGTTAATCAATAAAAATATACTGAACTCGTTAAATGTAACGATTGAACTTAGTTTTAATGGTGGTGCTTAGAAAATGTATCATTCAATCAGTTTAATAGAGGGCACAGTTTTTCCAGAGCTAGAGCAAATATTTTTTTCAGTATGTTTTTAGAAGTAAAATAGATTAGAGTATTTTATTTTTTTGCGATTGATGACTTTTTACAGTAATTGAAGCTATTCTTTTTAGATGGCAAGTAGAATATAGTTTACTTAAATATTTAAAATGTTTGGTCGGAGATCATTGTTCTGGTTTTATTGCAAATTATTGCTTGCAATTTTAAGATTCTAAAAGATAGAGCAAATATAGAGAACAATTTTATTTATTAACTAACTGGTTCTCAGCGCGCTGCTGCCCCAGAAAAAAAATAATTTTGGAAATATCGTTTGTAGCTTGAAATAATAATCTTGTTTAATTAGGAATGATAAAAAGGATATTTATTTTTATAAGAAGAAATAATTTGGGAAATATCGTTTGTAGCTTGAAATAAAAATCTTGTTTAATTAGGAATAATAAAAAGAATATCTATTTTCTTGTCAACAATGAATGCATTCACTGAAATCAAATGATATATAAGAGAGAAGTATAAATAATCTTTATTCTATTTTTTATTATCATTCAGACATTTAGAATAGACAATATTTTCACTTTTTTTCTTCTTTATCAAAAAGAAATAAATTTCTTGTCGGTCCAACTCATAAACATTCAGCTCACTTCTGACCATTTTAAAAACCTAGATTTTCTAGTTTTAATCCACAATTGGAAGTGGTTGATCTTGCGCTTTGTTTTTGGTAATCGAGAATGCAGTTTGAATGTCAAACTGCAGTCGTTTAAAATCAAAAGGTATATCGGTGGGAATAATAGGATAGTGTGGAATGAGCACATCATCTTCCATCGACTATCCATTAATAATAGTTGCCCAGATTATTGCCACATATTGATGTTTGAAATTTGATTCGCCTGATCATATAAACGTTGCCTTTAGATTCTTGCCACATGCTGAAATTGAGATTATGAATCATAGGCATTTACATTTCGTAAACAATCTGTTTCATTGCTCCCTTGTTATTCCTCGTTTATCTGATAAATCTTGGATTTGCTTAATTCTAAGTGCTGCTTTTTTAGATCCACTAAATAACGAATATTTGGGAAGCACATTTTTGACGAAGCAAATAATATAATATACGCTGGTGTAATCGAAAAATTGTTAGTGAATTCAATGAATAAACAGAAAAATTACAGTTTGCCTTTGAAAACTTACTTTATATATATATATATATATATATATATATATATATATATATATATAATTCTATTTGTAAGTGTAAGATAAACTGAATGCCTTAGAATCCATTCAATAAAAACATCTTAAAAAGATGTATTGGCGAAAAGAAGAAAACATTAGCTCCTGCTCTAAATATTTTTGATTTCACTTCTCTCACAATGATAGGTATTGATGACAGTAATTTTATTTTGTTTGATATACTTACAATTAACAAATGACATGTGCTTTTTGACGTTTGTCTTTTGTTATTTTTTTTTAAAAAATGTTGAATTATATAAACGTATGAAATGATTTGTTTGTAAATTTTATTAGGTTCAAAATAGATGCTAAAAATTTTACTATGCATATAATCTTTGAACAAGTACAAGCAATAAGTTAGCAAAAATTTATTGCAATCGGTTAAACGGAATGACAGAGCATAGATTACAAATTACTATTCCTGTAACTTACACTGAATTACAAACAATAAGTTGACCAAGTTTCTTTGCAGTTAGATGAACTATACAGCAGCACATAAAATGCGTTTATTTTTAATGCACACTAAATTCTGATATTAAAATAGGTTGAAATTATGATTACAATGGAGAAAGTTAACATAATCGAGGCAATGAAAAGAAAATTCAATTTCCTTTGTTTCTGATTGAAAATTTAATGGAGCCAAAACTGCTTGTATTCATGATTTCCTTCCTTATTAGAAAGATAAAGATTTAAAGTTCAATTTAAATAAATAAGCATACAATTTACATTTTATGACGGCTGTTTTAGAAGAATATTATTATGTTAAACTTTTTGTAAGATGAAGAGGACGATGCTTAAATTAATACTTAATATTCAAACTTCGATCTGACATCAGAAAATGACTATTTAATTTCAGCTTGCAATTTGATAAAATGGTATATTGAATCACAATCATCTCGGGAAGAAGCATTATGTATGATTCGCTAATAAACCTTTACTAAAAACCGTGATTGCTAATAAACCTTTACTAAAAACCGCTTTTAAAAGCAGGTGCAATTTAATGAAAAAAAATTTTAAAATAATTTTGGTGCAATTTAAATAACATAAGGTTAAAAACATATACAATAGTAAAATAAAATAAAAATCCATAGATGGTTAAAATAATAAGGAAAACCGTACACTTTATTATTTAATATATGTGATTTTTTTTTGTGAAAGTTTAAATAACAAACATAAACTTCAATCTTTTTTTAAATACATGATTATTCAAAACAAGTCCATCAAATATACATAGCTGTAATTTTCTTATAAACGGCAATAAAAAGAAAAAAAGGACCGTAATATTGCTAAGAAAATGAAGTAATTTTGCATCTAATTAATCATAATATAAGAATGCATTCTGCCATTCTGCAATTCTGCAGCAATTCTTCTTCATATATTATATGAAGAAGAATTGCTGCAGAATGAGTGCTTAGATATAATTCTGATTCAAACCTTGCTGACCATTTCGTGATAAATTCGAGTTTTAGAGCAAAAGTGAAAGATCATAAAAATGTAAAAATTGCTACTATATCTCTACGAAAAATTGAGATCAGATGATTCTACTGAAGAATTCTATATGATGTCAAGTTCTTTTGGAAGTCTATATAAAATAATGCCCTCGCACGAGAATTTATTCTCTCTCTTGAATTACATCTGCTGATCAGATATTTAACTTGGCTCTATTATTGTTTTTATTAAGGGTTTGTTTGTATTATTAATTTGTTTATGCATTTTGTACGTTTCGTCAGAATCATTGCTATATGTGCTTTGTATTTACAAGTAAAATAAAATGTCATTTTTGACTTTGAACTTCTTGAAATTTATTCATAAATTATGGAGAAAAAAATAGAATTAGATGACATCCACTTTGTTATTATCGCTAATAGCTATAAATACTTAATAATAATAGATATCAAATACCGAAGGCAGCTTAACATTTTACTTGAACGCGTTGTAATTTCTTTATCTGATTTAAATAGCAACATTATAATGAAATCTCATTTCAATATTTGAGTTTCCATGAAAGATTGACGCCTTTTCAATACCAAATTATGACATGGTCGCATTTTTTATTTGGTTATAGTTGTATTTGTAATTTTTAATTGTATAAACCCAATATACGATATAATATGTCATTTACTATATCACTGATGTCTCTCCAGTTTGAATTGTTAAGGATGTAGCATTCATTATTATAGCTTTCAAATTATACGAATACTCAAAAAGTTTAAAAAAAATACTTTAAATGACGCAAGTAAGGATAAAATAACTATTTTATAACTTTTATGAAGAAAAAAATATTTCTTTCAACGAAGATTTATAATCATAAAAAGAAGCAAAACTAAATGCAGTTGAAAATCTGAATAATTTGACTATCTTACAATTTCATATTTATAGTCTATCGTTTAAAGCAAAACAAGTGGAAAGTGACAAATAAAAATAAAATCATTGTTTTCGATGTCAGTGGCTTCCTAACAGCATAGAAGGTGCTAATGGCTACAGGCAAACGGCTACAGCATTTTTTTAATAATGTCTTACAAAATTTATTTTATAAATAATTGAATTTATATATATATATATATATATATATATATATATATATATAATATAATATAATATAATTTTTTTACTCTATTAGAAATTAAATCCGTTTATTAGAAAACGGATTTAAAACCGTCCTTTGGCCTAATATTTACTGCATTGCTGAGGATATGCTGCTCAATTTTTTTCAATAACTTAGGTTTTCCTTTTTAGAGAAATATCCAAATTTATGGCATGCCATGATATGATAAACAATATTACAAATAAAACATTATTTGCAGTATTTGGATTAAGAATGTAATTTAAAATACCATTTAGAGTTTCATAATTTCCATTTGCTGGTTAACTATTACCATAATTTATTTAACGTATTGTTTAATTAAGTTATTTCATTTTCAAAATCTGTATAAAAGTCGAGATGGCTGAATTATTTTCGCCGTTTTAAAATTCATTGGCGTTCTTGCAGAGTATCAGATTATGCAACTCCAACGCAATGTTAATTTTGGAAATAATTGAATTTATGTTTACAATAACAATGGTTTAGGAGATAATTAGTCTTGCTTAACAAAGCTATTTATTAATGAATTGAAAATTTCTGCAGAATCATAAGTATAATCTCTTTCTAAGCAAGTTAATTAATATAAATTACCGTCTTTATTTCTTCATCAAGATTTTCTCCATAGATAGACATATTGAATGCCTTTATTATATGTTCAAGTCGAAGCTTTTATTTCTCTGAAAACTGAATCTAATTATACGCGCTATCGAAACAATTGTAATTCGTTTCAATTTGTATTCAATATTTCAAAATAACCTTCTTGAATAACTGCATAATTCTGCTTATCATAATCTTTTGTATTTTATCAAGACATCATATTTTAAGCATAAATCTTCAAAATATCTTTGTGAATAGAACAATGGGAAACCATAATTATGATAATTGTGCAAAATAATTTACTATTCCCTTTCTTTGAATTTTTATAATACAATAACATCAGTAAACTGATTTGGAACATTTGAATTTATTTCATTAATATATTGACTCAGTTTCTGAAAGAATGGGAAATTATTAGAATTATTTCCTTAAGCATATATATATATATATATATATATATATATATATATATATATACTGAAGTGACAAAAGTCATGGGATAGCAATATGCAAATATACAGATGGCAGATAGTATAGCAGCGAAAAAGTATAAATGCGCAGTTCATTTTCCAGAGCTTTCATTTGTGTTCGAATTAATTATGTGAACAGGGTTTTCGTGATTTATGGCGGCATGACGAGAATTAACAGACTTTGAACGTGGAATGTTAGTTGGAGCTAGACGCATTGGTCATTCCATTGCGGATATCGTTAGTGAATTCAACATTCCGAGATACATAGTATCAAGAGTGTGCCGAGAGGCATCCCATCCCATCATGGACAGCGCAGTGGGCGATCAAATGCACTTAACGACCAAAATCACCAACGTCTGTGTAGAATGTTCAATGTTAATAGATACGCAACACATCGTCAAATAACTGCAGGAATCAATGTGGGACGTACGAGGAACGTGTCCGATAGGACTGTGCGGCGAAATTTGTCTTCCTTGGGCTATGACAGCAGAAGACCGACTCGAGTGCCTTTACTGACAGCACGACATCGCCTGCAGCGACTCTCCTGGGCTCGTGAGCATATCGACTGGTCCCTAGACCAGTGGAAAACCGTGGTGTGGTCAGATGAGTCACGATTTCAGTTGTTACGAGCTGATGGTAGAGTTTGAGTGTGGCGCAGATCCCACGAAGCCATGGACCCAAATTGTCAGCAAGGCACTGTTCAAGCTGGTGGTGTCTGCATAATGGTGTGGGCTGTTTTTGCATGGCATGGACCCGGTCCTCTGGTGCAACTGAACCGATCATTGACTGGAAATGGTTATGTTCAGCTTATTGCAGATCACTTGCAGCCATTCATGGACTTCACGTACCCACACAAAGATGGGATTTTTATGGATGACAATGCGCCATGTCACAGGGCCAGAACTGTTCGCGATTGGTTTGAAGAACATTCCGGACAATTCCAGCGCATGATCTGGCCACCTAGATCGTCCGATATGAATCCCATCGAGCATTTATGGGACATCATCGAAAGGTCCGTTAAAATTAAGTACCTGAGAGACAAATATCGCTCTACAGACTTTTTTTTATTTTAGTAACATCGTGTTTTTAAGAGAACGAATTTAAGTAAGTAGATACGAATTACATACTGATTACATATGAATATTTTTCAGTCTCACCTCATCTCACATCCATCAGCGCCATGTCACAATATTTTGTTTTGCCAGTAGGTTATTCTCCCATCTTAACAATGAAAGTTGTATAAAAATTTACGAAAATGCGCTGTATAGCATTATCAGTATGAGAACAGATTGACAGATTATACGAAATGTTTTTGATATGTGTAAAACAGATTCCATAAAAGATAAACATCTATATAAATAAAATTAGAAAGCGAAACCTTATATAAAATTTGATCCAAATCATTTGAGCCGTTTTGAGATACAGGAAATAAATTTTTATATATACAGCAATTGCTCATATAAAGTCATAAGATTTTTTTTTCCTACTTTATCGCAAAATTTGAAGTCGTCGCCAATGAGTTGCTAAACGGCTCATTATGGCCATCCGATAATCGTGTAATCCGTTGATATTTATCGCCAAATTTAAATCCGTTGCCAATGAGATACTAAATCATTGGCGATCGTTGGCGAGAACGGTATAATACGTAAGTACCAAAATTTCTCTTACTCCTTCCAAAATTCATTTTCTCTATATCCAGATTTTATCAATATGGCTGACGGTGTTCTTTCTCCAAGTAAAATGAACTTTACATCAAATTCAATGAACTTAGTCCTCATTTAAACCGTTCATTATTACACAATTTTATTTCTTTTTTAATTTAATGTGTAATGTAATGTATCTTTAGCATATATTTTTTCATTTTTATATCGATACATCTTTGCGTATACAATTGCCAGAAAATCTTAAAGGTTTCTAATTCAGAAGGATATTAAGATGAAAAGAAAAAGAAGAAAAGCAACTCTCAAATTGTCATAAATAAAGGTTAGATAGTAGTAAAATTTTTCCGGAAAAAAATTATGTACTCCTACAAACAAAGGTTAATCAAAATTTTAAAGCATACAATGCCGGTCTTCTTCAATGGTTAGTTTAAAACCAATAGAGAACATATTTCCCTTTAATGTTGAATTATTGTGTTATAAACAGGTAGTTTATCCTGTTGAACAATATTATACAATATTGTGCGATATAATATTTAATATTAATTAATATTATAGGATATTTTGAATTATGTTTAATAACATAGTGTATTGTACAATATATGTTTGCACTACTACGTTAGCAATAAGAATTAAGGGCAGAAGAAAAAATTACAATGAATCCGGCCTGAAGACTTTATCAAGGGTCACCCTCAGGTAATTATTTCAACGAGGAATTTTTTCTTTGAGGGGTCTGATATTTCGTCAAAAAATTGACCCCTCGTGACCCGAAAATCCCAGGAAAATGAGGTTTTGGAAATAAATTAGCAACACAGAAATATAATTTCAATAGAGCAAATTTTTAAATCTAAATAAGGATTTTAATATTTTAATATTTAGGTTTAGGAAATATGTTTAGGTATATTTTATATTGTTTATTTTTGATATTATAGCTACTTTGTACAAGTAAAATAATTAGGAAGATATGTTAGATAATGGAATTGGAAGCACTGAAACTTTTAAATGCTTTCTATCCACATAACTTTCAAATTACCAAAAATATCATTTCTTAAAATATTTCCAAAAATAAAAGATAATTTCTTTAAAAAAAATTGAAATTTTTTTATAGGTCGAATATTTATTCAATATTCGATGCATGTCTATCTTTAAATTTATCTTTCGTCGAAAATAAATACACCATTTTCACATTATACTAATTTAAACCACAAGAAAGCGTAAAAGTATAAATTGAACTTTATTTGAATATTTTCAGGTCTCAAATATATCAATAACTCAAAATTGATTTATTTTAATACAAGCCTCGAATTGTCAAAAGCAATTAAAAAGCATTAAATCTCTTTCTATTTCAGTGCTGTTTGATAACCGTACATCCCCCCTTTTTTTCAGTCTTATGAAGAAAAAAAATTACGCTTCTTCACGGAATGAACGCTTAAAAAAACTATTTCTTATCTTCCTCGGATGAAAAAAAAGGCGAATAAAAACACGAGCCTGCATATGACATTATCATCTCTTCATTATCTAACGGGAAATGGAGTTTTCTAGAATTTTTGTGCCTCTGAATTTTTTTCGCTATCTTTCCTGGGTGTGGGGAAGATATTTTTTTTCTTTCCCATCCCCCTCCCACGTCTCCGAGCTACAGTAGTTGCATGTTTTTATTACTGCACAGAACCTGCATCTGGATTTATTGTCTCCAAACACGAACAAAGATTATTAAGAGAGAAGCAAAGCTTGTAACAGAGAATACCACACACAAAGAAAAAAATGGCACACAAAAAAAATACTTATAGCTGGCGCTAATGAATCAAGGGGTATTTTGCTTCCATGATTTTTTTATGGAAGAAAAGAGTTTTAGGGTAGAAAACTGGTTGCAGTTGGGAGTTTTCTGCTCTCTTTTTTTGTTGTTGTTAATTTGTTGCAATCCGATTATTTTTATCTTCTTATTGAGCCCATATTTATTTTTATCGTTATTTTCTTTTTAATTCGACTCAAATTGAGTGGAAATTTGTATGTTTGGTAATGGATGATTGGATATTACTATGGAATGTCTCCCCAGACAATGTGCATATCCAATTAAAGAGTATCAGATACAGAATTGCATACATTTTTTGTGCCACTAATTCAGGTATATTTTTTGTATCGAGTGATTTTGCGTTGGATAATTTTCATTCAGGCATAACAATTTCTTATTTAGTTATTAAAAAATCCTTTTTTAGTTGAGTTTCTTATATATAGTAATAATTAATATATTATGTATATATGTCTGTGGAAATTGTTATGTTGAAAATGATATAATCAGATTTATTGGTTTATTTTGTTATTAAATTGTCTCTTACTTTTTCTTTTGTTCCTCTTAATTTTATTAATATATATATGATAATTTATTGTTAATAATGATTTTTCTTTGTACATTGTTACATATTATTATAAAAATTTTATATATTATTCTAACAAACTGAATTAATGTTCAAAACAAAATACTGGCAAATTAATATTTCTAGCTAAATTTTCTCTGTTTCTATTGAATAATGGATATTTTTGTTTCATTTATTTAATTATTTGTCATTATTAATTTTTATACTTTATTATGTAATAATAAGGAACAAATTATCTAGTGATAACGTAATAATAATATATAAATTATGTAAAGGCCTGCTAACGATACATTTACTTTTTAATGTTTTTAGTACGCTACAATGTATGCTTTTAACATTAAGTTTTATTCACCTTTTTTGGAAGGGGGATCCCATTGTCTGCTTTTTTTATTTGAACAGAATTTTATTTGAACAGTGCTCAGGGGTTCTTACCCTCAGAAGCTCATTCTTCATTCCCCAATCTCTAGGGTTTGATTTGAATAAGAGTTTAATCCAGTTGTCATATGCAGCAATATCTAGAAAACAGCATCTAATAAACTTAAACATTAATAATTTTAAATTTTATTCACAGAGTTATTATGTATAAACGCTTAATTTCGGTTTGGATAGTTTTTCTTGAATTTAAGAGAAAAAGATACTTATTAATTCTGTAAAATATAAATTATTAGAGGTCATTTAAAATAAAAAAGGGACTCCCATGTTAATAAAATTCAAGTTAAAACTTTTATATAGTTACTTTAAATTAAGAAACTTAAATAAACTATTCAAAAGCAACCACATAATTATACTTGTATGTGTTCATTAACAATATCACAATCATTATTTTCTTCTATTTTCTGATTACCTTATCTATTTATCAAAGAGGAAAAAATGGCTTCATTATGTTTTGTCTATCTCTCTATGAATTCCAGAGTAGTAATTAGTTTTTATAAAATATTATTTAAAGCATAAAATATGCTGATTCTTATTTTGTAATATGTCAAATACTTTCATGTTATATTATCTTAAAAATTTTCTATTTTGATGCCTTATATTATCTTAAAAATTTTCTATTTATATTTAATTTCCTCCAAGAGGGTGCTCGTACATAGGCTGTGAAAAACTGTAGTGAAACCTGTATTATCGAGATGTCACTTAAAATATTATTTATCTAGAATTTTGATTTTCCGAATTATCATGTTCACGTATACTTGGACAAATAGACAATTGGTGGTTTGTCCTGTGGGTGGATTTAGACTCTAAATTATACACATTTTTACCAATCTGTAATGTTTTCCTCCATGAATAAGCTCATTTTAAGATAGATTCAATAGGATATTTATTGGAGAACAAAATGGATCACTGCCTGAATAGAAATTAAAAGAAACTAAAAATTTTAATGAAAAGTAAGGGATAAAAAGTGACTTTTAAGTGAAAAAAGTGAACTTTTAATAGAAATTAATGTATGAATTCTAAATATATAACAATGGAATTAAAGAAAAAAAATAGTGACGTGGCAAGGGGAAAAAAGTTTGGAAATACTAAAATATGGCCGTGTATCAATGGGGAACGAAGGCACCGAGATTTTTCTAGAAAATTCCATTTGATGTCACTCCTTTTTGGAAAACTATATAAGGATAGGAAACAATAATAGGAACCAATTTTCTTTTTACAGTATAAATTATCTTATGAAGTCAAAACGCTTAACGCTACTAATTGTGCTACGGTTTAATTAAATATTTGTTATCTGATTGTATATTTCTTTATAACTGCTGGTCTGTGTATTCATCTTGGGTGTGTTTTATTTATTCGTGTTCAGTTCCTTCCATTAATGACAGGATGTACTTCCTACGGGAAGGGTTGTATCGTGTACGGTGATGGCCATTAGAGCTCAACTATGGTTCTCGCGAGTGTTACTGTTGCGATGGGCTGATCATTCAGCCCTAACGGTTTAAATTCGTGTGTTTTCGAGAGGGTTAGAGAGTCTAATATGACTCATTCGTTTTCAGTGCTTTTTGAGAAGCTCGAGTAATAATATGTTGTTTTCCATTATCTAGCATGCTGATTTAACTCACTGTACAATAACTACCATTTTAATGTTAATAACCTATTAAAAATTCGTTTATTTGGTATATTGATTTTTTTTAGTTACATAATTCTCAAATTCCCTATATAGAACTACAATATCAATCATCCGATAAATCATATATACTTATATGTAAATTCTAAATAAAAGGTGATGAAATTACGAATTCTTTTCGACTACATTAATTTGTTCTTTAATCATTTAACAATGAAGCGGATTGCGTAGCCGTTAAATGATAAGCAACAACTCATCTGAAAATACTAAAATTTCGTTTTAGGTTTAAATTATTGTATTTACATGCAAAAAATTGACAAATGAACCAATGATAAAAATGGACTTTGAGGAATATTGTTTTCATTTATTGAAAATTTGTAATTTTTGATTACATATTATATTCCATGTTCGATTCGTTTAACTAGCTTTGAATGTTAGTTATTTTGTTACAGATAAATAATCGGACACAGTTTCAAAAAGCGATGGTAGTTTTAAACATAGAGCTTAAAACACTGAATATTAATATTTTAAAGTCCAATTTTTGTCAACTAAAACACTTTTTGTACATTTATTATACAAGCAATTTTAGCATATAACATTACAGTGTTTCAACTGCTCACAATGAGAAGTTTAAATCCAAAATAGAGTCTTTTTAAGTGCAATTGAGCTCTTTTACTGAAATCAAGAGTGCTAAAACCAAGTTTAAAACACTGAATATCAATATTTTAAAGTCTAATTTTTGTCTACTGAAACAATTTTTTTGTACATTTATTATGCAAGCAATTTTATCACATTACAGCATTTCAACTGCTCATAATGAAAAGTTTAAATCCAAAATAGTCTTTTTTAAGTGCGACTGAACTCTTTTACTGAAAGCAAGAGTGCTAAAACCAATTTAACCCTTGGATCTTTTCTGATTAATTCGGAGAGTGCGAAAACAAATTTCCTGCCATGTTTTTCTGAAAAAGCAGAAAACGCGATGCAGGCATTTAAACCCGCAATCTGCACACACGATACTTCCTTCCTTCTTTTCCTAATGAAAACGGGCGCAGCGGGATAACAACTTAATTAGCACTCACGGAAAACTTTGCACTTTTCTCAACCAAGTTACCAGTTGCATTGGGGGAGAAATGAATCTGGCATCTGAAAAGGAAAGGGTAACAAAACTTAATCCCATCAATGTTAAAAAAAAGAAAATAAACAATTCCTTTTCATTGAAGTTTTTGGTAACATACAAGAATTTGTGACGATGGGATATTAATAAATCAAATTTTTATTTTTAAAAAAACAAGCAAAGGAAATTTAATCAAAAGTTTCATTTTAAATGTTTACGAAATTACTAAATAAAGTTTGAATTAATAACTAATTTATTTAAAATATCATTTCTTTGAAAGATATTCCAACGCAGCTATAATTTAAAATGTTCATTATTGATCACTTATAGTATTATGAATTGAATATACTGTTTCCTCTCTTTAAATGTTTCAAAAATAAAATACGGATCTGGTACTTATTAATATTTTAATGTTATTGATGTTATTATTGATGTGATTAGTCTATAGTAAAGAATTATTGATTCAAAAATTGATTATTATTAACAATTACAGGTTATTATTGTAACAAAAATATTCAGTAATACTGACCAGTTGCGTTGAGGGAGAAATAAATCTGGGATCTGCAAAGGAAAGGATAACAAAACTCAATGCCTTCAATGTTAAAAAAAACGAAACTAAATCATTCCTTTTTCATTGAAGTTTTTTGTAACTTACAAGAATTTGTGAAGATTGGTTTTTATTAAATCAAATTTTAAAAAAAACCACTCAAATGAAATTTGATCACAAATTTCATTTTAAATTTTTACGGAATTACTAAATGAAAAATAAAATGTTCTTTTAATTTGAATTAATACCCAATTTCTTCAAAATATTATTTCTATACAAGACATTCTAACGCAGCTATAATTTAAAATATCCATTTTTAGTCACTTATAGCATTATGTTTTCTCTCTTTAAATGATTAAAAAATAAAATTCGGATATTGTACTTATTAATATTTTAATGCTATTGATGTTATTATTGATGTGATTTGTCTATAGTAAAGAATATTTGATTCAAAAATTGATTAGTATTAATAATTACAGGTTATTATTTTTACCCATATATTCGGTAATACATAACGCCATCCTGGGCCCACAGTGCCTATAAAGCTAAGTTATCTAACCAGTTGGATGAGCACAAGATGGGATAAAGAGAGAGAATAAAGGAAAAATGTGTTAAAGGAAAAAAAGACGATACAGCATTCAGAGATTTCCAGAGAGAATGTAATTGGTGTCGAATCTTACACGAATCTGTTCATTTTTTTTTGAAGTTATAATTGGATAGAGGGGACAAATGATGAAACAAATGGTGATTATGGGTTGAACTTACAGGGGTGTTATATTACCAACTGAAAAGGGGGAGGATTGACAAATTAAATTGTGAACATATGTATGGCAAATAAACAATCACTATAAAGTCAGAAATACGTCGCGTCGATCTGGGTCCTGGGGTCTTGATTTCGATCATGAGATCTGCACTTTTGAGGGACTTTTTAAGTTATAATTTCGGTTGGTTTTCACAAGGAGAATTCTGGTCTCAACTATCGTAGGTCTTGAATAGGTCTTGGTATTTATGAATATGGTTTACTATGGAGTGGATTTTGAAGCGTGTAAGGGTATTTGTATCTGTATTCAGTAATACAGATACGAAGTAAACAGAAAATTACCCACTAATGATTTATGTTTAAAAGTGATTTGTTGAGTAAGCAAGAACCAGAGGAAGAAAGTCTGAGTTCGAACCCCTAACTACATTCTTAATTATATGCCCAGAATAAATATTATACATTACATACTTACATAAACATTAATCAGAAAGCGATAAAAAATTACAAGTAATTGCTTTTAGTTACCAGCAGTAGGAGGATTTTTTCCTAGCGAAAAGTAAATGAGGGCTAGTTTTTCCTGAAAAATAGCCCTCCCTCTATCACTTATAAATTATAAACTACCAATCAGAAAAGCCATCATTATTAAAATCAATCAAAAATAAAAATTTTCTGCACCAATCTAACTAAAGAAATATTGTATTTAGGGATCGCCAATGCTGATATTCAGATTAAGGCCGGTGCTACTAATGCTGCCAGTTTGAATCCCTGCCTAAAGGTGATCCTTGAATTCATCATTTCATTTCTTTCAGCTGGATATCCATAGTTAAACGACCCCACTTTAAGGTTGTCAACAGACTAAACTATTGTTCAGAAAGTTATGAAACTTTGTATAGGAAATAATAAAGGGATGATATTTTGTTTGAGCGAATAAAAAAATAGTTCAAAATTTCGCCACCAGGAGCAGTTTTTCAAAGGAATAACACATTTAGCAAATTTTAAATAAATTTAATTACAACAGAGCATGTTCTACATGACTTCCATCATTTTCCGCTATCATCTGGATTTGAAAGATAGCATGCTTCACATTTGACCACAGCAAGCGTGCCAATGCCTTTCGAGCACAATTGTTACGCAAAATGTAGCTCCTGAATACATTAGCCATTGTGTGAAGGACGTTCTCTATAATCATTTTACATAAGAACGTGTCATCAGCTGTCACTTTCATGATCTGTGGCCTCCCCGGTCCCAATACTTAAATCCATGTGACTTTGGGTTTTGGTAATCGTGGTAAATCGTGATAATCCAAAAACTTTACAGGGTTCAAAAACAACGTTTCATAGCATGTTCATACTATTTCCCAGAACACACTACATTCAACTGTGGAATGTTATATCTTACGATTCCAGATGGTAGTGGAAAATTATGGCCATCATGCTGAACATGTTTTGCTGTAATTAAAATTGTCGAAGAATATGTTAAATGCTTAATTCATTTGAAAAAATGCCCTAAGTATCGATATTTTGAACTATTTTTTTATTCACTAAAACAAATTTCTACTTCTTCAGTATGTCCTATACAAAACGTCATGTCTGTCTGAACAATAGTTCGACACTTTAAAGTAGGGTCGTTTAATTATGGATACCATGTATATTGGTAACATATAAATGTTTACTAAACTGATTAACTTTTTTAACTTAAAATTATTTAGCAATTATTTTTAAATAGTTATATTAGTTTAACAACGAATTTTTTTTTCGTTTGGTGTCAAAATCTCAGAGGATAATAGGTTCGATCCCGTATTCTTCCTAATATGCATAATGCAAATGGACTGGTGCATTTAAAACTTGTTATCGAAAGGCAAATTCCTGTCTTTGGTCGTGCCTGGAAATTTGAAAAGTATACCATCTCAAACGATGTTTTATAATAGAACTCATTCAAAATTTCAATCAAGGAGTTTTGAAGCAAGTAACTGGTCTATTAAACCGAATACATTATGAACATTTCGAAGAATCCATTAAATATTCAAAATATGAAAGAAAAACAGCAACCTGCAATTCATTTAACGCAAGCAATATTTGAAAACTAACTAAATTCATATGACATTGAAATAAATTATAAAATACCAATTCTTTTTAATTCCTTTCTAAATTCTCATGATAATGTTTCAGGTTTTCTTTGCAGTATAAAAGAATCTACTTTATATTTTTGAAAATAAATGTAGCTCAAACAAATCGGTGAAATAAAAAAAAGAATTAGAACAAGCTGTATTACGAATACCAATCTGTTCAAATTGGATAGACAGTTAAACACTCAAAAAAATAACGGAACCTCCCCATATAGTAATTTCGAACATCATGTTTTCGTTTTCATGTTGTTGATTGCTTCTAGTCCTATGAAAAAAGAATATAAATAATTGAATTGGAATTTATTTATGGCTTCGCATTCAACTATTCAGTTCTAACGATGACCTATAAATTCACGTAAACAAGAATGTTCTCTGTAAGAAAACAAGAATAAAGATGATGGAACTATTTGAATTTCAGTAGTTTTAGGAGTTATTATAAGCGCAGAAAAAAAATCAAGGAATTAATTAAGCTGAGGCAACTATTATTTTCCTCTTAAAAATTTTTGCAGCTAGTTTAGTAGTTAAATGCTGAAATTTTTAACGCTAAGCAAATAAAAAATAATACAGATGAAAAAAATAATGCAAAATCCTTTAATTAGAGGAATTTCACAAAAAAAAATATATAAATATTTTTTAATCTTCGCTTAAACCATTGAATTTTGTGTAAATCATCTATTTTCTCTTATGCAAGAAATTTATTTACAGATCAAAATTACTAAAGTTTTGTAATAACCCAAATGATTATTAAGCCAAAAAAATCAAAATAATATGAACAAAATATTACCAAAGCCAACTCTGTGGTGAATAAAACATGAAAGTTTTGCGGTAAGAAAGCAATCAAACAAAACCAAGGGCATTTTCTTTGATTAACTTGCCATAAAATATATTATGTAAAAACTAATTTAGTTGAAATTAAATGAAAATCATTGAAAATATCTTATTAAAGTTAACGATTATATTAAAAAGCGTTTTTTTAAATGAAGTTGGAAACAATCTTTTTATATTCTCAAATGACATGTATGCAAACACTTAAAATACAAAAAATACATGATTTAATTATTTTTTAATGTTTTTAAATACAAATTTATAATCAAATTTGATCTTTATTCAAAAAATCTTGATAACAAATACTGTAATGGTATATATTTTGGCAGATAAAATCTTTGACGTATCGGCTAGAGCTTGAAGTAAACGTTTAGAAGAATTTTTTATTGGAATATCATAAATTTTTAGAGATTTTAATACTCCATCCTAGGTGCCTAGCATTAATGTTTTTTTCATTACTTATATTTTTATTCATTCCATAGATAGTATAGTAAATTAAATGCTTGACAAATTTCAAGCTGATTATGCCATTTTAGAAATCATGTTTGGATGAATTACGTTTTCAGATAAAGTAAAAAAATCGTTTTCAAGTTTTAATGAGAAGATTAAAAATAAATTTTCCTCAAAACATCCAGAAATAAAAATTATTTCTGCTTTGTTTTTGTTTTCCGTTAAAAACAATTTATTTTTCTGAATTTTAAAATTTTAAAATTTTAATTCTTAACTCTTTTTTCACATTTTAATAAAGATAAAGACTATCTGCTATGCATCTGTAAACAGATTTTAATTATAAATGAATTAATTAAAATTTAATTTTTTATTTAATTTTATGGTAGAAGAAAATGGGATATCTTTAGTTATCAATATCAATAAAATGGAAGAATGTTATTTTACTTGAGAGGTTATTTAGTAACTGCGAAAGGAATCAATTTCTAAATGAAATGTGAAATTAATCATACTTAATCCATATATTCACTTTTTATTCGAGATGAAAACAAGTTTTTAGTCATTAATATTTTTCAGTTAACAAGGAAATTGGATATCTTGGGCAATAAATATTCTTAAAATGTAAGATCATTATTTCTCTGAAATAATCACTAAATATTTGTAAAATAAACGAATCTATAAAAGAAATGGTGTAATGGATGCCTTTCTTTTTTGAATAAGCATAAAAAAGCATTTAATTTATTCGATTCAGACGTATTTGTGTCTTAGGTCTAGGATTCCAAATCAATTTAAAATTCTGTCTCCTATTAATCCCTTTTTTTCATATTTTGCTTCCCGTTAAAATTTCGTGGTATTTATAAGGATTTATTCATTTCTCGTGTTAATAATTGAGAATTAAAAGTGCTAAACATTGTAAATAGCAAAAATGAAGATGTTGGAAAAATTGCAAAATATTTTCTAGACTAGAGACCTATTCACAAGCTCCTTTGTAATTCTTTGGGAAGTACCACCTACTTTTAATTTTTATAACATAAGAAAACACCGATCATTCAGCGCGGTGCTTGGATTTATTTTTACGTTTGCCCCATTTATTACTCTTATTCAGTTTGTAAGCGTTGAAAGTAAAATTAACATTTTACTTTATATATGTTAATTTATAAAAAAAAGTTTAAAAAAGTTAAAGTTTAACTAAAGTTTAGTTAGTTAAAACTAAAAGTTACAATTAACATTATATATATATATATATATATATATATATATAATGTTAA
>JAOUZG010032859.1:10006869-10019483 GCA_026289955.1 Argiope argentata | reverse complement strand
TATTAAGCTCAAAGCTATCAAAAATTCATGAATAGTAGTACAATATTAAGCTCAAAGCTATCAAAAATTCATGAATAGTAGTACAATATTAAGCTCAAAGCTATCAAAAATTCATGAATAGTAGTACACCATTAAGCTCAAAGCTTTCCAAAATTCTTGAATAGTAGTGCACTATTAACTAAAACTATTAAGTTTCTTCTTATTATATTACATTGTTACTTAAACTATCGATTTATAGTTTAGTCCTCGCATTATATATGTTCTCTCATTGTGGATGCAAAATATATTAATTATAACCCTAAATTTCGAGTTGTTTTTAATGTAGTAATTTTATTCCATAATATTTCAAATTATTAAGTTGTAATCGTTAATTATAAATATCGAGTGTGATCGATATTTTATTTATTATAATAAAGGAATGCTTTACTCAATTATGAAGGATTCCTTAACTTAATTAAACCTTCTATACTACTCGTAACCCTTTAATTTTATATAAAATGTTGTGTCTAAATGTATTTTGCATCATTTCAAATACTTTTACATCAAAAATGGTATTACGTAAACAAATTTTAATGCGTATTCTTTTTCAGTGACGTTTACCAGTTGACAAAAAATTAAATTCATATTTATTGATGACATTTTTCCTGTACTTATATAAATAATAAAAATGTTTCATAAAAATAGCAAACTATTTCAAAGATACGTTAGAAATAAAGTTTTTTGATCACAGTATTACTTTATTCCATTATCTTAAAACTTCTCGAAACAGCAGCAAAACAATAGGAGAAAGCTAAACAACTGAATCGCTAAGATAGAGCATGTCATAAGGAGACTTTTCCGTTTCTAAATGAATTACAACTTGCTCGTATAGGACAAGGATCTTATCTTCGGAACGGAATATTGATGAGATGTCATGCGACTAAACAGATCTTGTCAAGATAATCATGCAAATCACTCCGCTGCATGTTCTTTCATTGCATTTCTTTTATCTTGACTCGTCTCTCTAGTACTTGTTTTACATGCTGGCATTTTTGCCTCTTACAGCGCTTCGTGAGTATCGGTTCACGATAACATTTCGAATTCTGGAGGAATATCTATTCCTCATGTAAATGATTCGAGTGATTATGTTTGAAGAGAATGTTTATGTGCTCTTGTGTGATTGGACAGGAGGATGTTATTGAATGCGAATGGATAAAGTTAGTAGATGAGGAAAGGGTTCATTTTGTTGGCTGAATGCGTTCAATGCAGAAAGCTTGAACCCGTTCTCCTATGACCTATGAAGAACAGAAAAAACCCCTGAAAATTATTTCGTCGCTTATTTATTTATATTATATTTTCATTTTTATTTATATTTATTTATTTATTATTATTTTTTTTTGCAAATGGTAACAAAAAAAACTAAATGCCTTTTAATTATACGGGTTCTATTTCAAATAGTGGCAAATATTTTTCTATGAATGAAAAAAATGTAAACAAATATATAAAAAGCAATAAATAATTATTGTTTGAAAAGGCAATACCAGTTCTGCAGTACAATCACTATAAAAAAAAGGATTTTTTTTTTATTGATCTGATATTTAAAATGATCCGTTTATGTGTCTTTTATAATCGTTTGAGTTCCGATACACATAATAAATTACTTTTTTTTAGAGTTGAGATATCTTCATTAAGTGGCAAAAAATGAAATTTTATTTTTTAAATACTTGTATTTCTTAAAGTTGCTAGACTGTATCAAGTAAAAGGATCAAAACATTACAGATGGAGTTTTTATTATATTTAAGTGAGGAATTAAATATTGTTCAGCATAAATCTGAATAGAAACGTTTTAACATTTTTATTAGGATCTATATAGCTAAAACTTTTCTTCAGATTTAAATTTCAATATTTCTACAATTTTCGTATTTATAGATAGGGGAATGAAAATTAAGAGTTTGTTAATAATAAATAGGTTTTTATAACTTTCTTTTTATAAATGAATAAGGAACTAAAAATATGTATTTTTAGTTCCGTTTTCATTTCATGATCTTAATACTTTTTGTTTGAACATCATTTTAAAATTATCGAAAAGATCCATGTTTAAATGATAGAATCAATTAATTAGATGTAAATAGGCTATATGAGGGACGTTTTTTAAAACTGTTTGCACACATATGTCTTAATATAAGTGGTATACAAGACGTAAACCGTTCCCTGCCAAACTTAAACATGAACAAATACCATACATTTAAATTTATGAAGAGAATCTACTTGTCTTTATTACTTGTATACCTCTTGTTCATTTGGTTTTTAAATTATTTAAGTTTCATATTCGGAGGGTTTTCAACATCTAAAATGCCATTTTTTAAGAAATATGCATTTTAGATATTGAGGCATATTAGCTAAAAAATAGATATTTAGATTATTATTTTTGGAAAATTAGAAGATTGTGTAAAAATATATGTGAAAATGGCCTTTTACCTACGGATGATAGACCTGACTTCAAAAAAGATATATCATTAAATGAAATGACACGTTTAACTTGATTTTAACATTTATAGATTATGAATATTCTAAAAATGTGTTTTGTAAAGAACTATAAATATTTTTTAGGTTATTGTACCTTAAGTGCAAAACCTCGAAACATCTTTTGGTTAAAACACTTATTGTATAGCAGCTTACGTTTAATTTGAAATAAAAAATCAATTAATTGATTCTGTTACTTTAACAAATAACGAATAAACTATACATTCTTGGGAAAAACTTTAAAAATTTTACTTGATGTATTATATTTTATTAAGGATTCCTTCTATACAATCTGTGAAGTATAATTAAAATTCCCATGTCATCTGTAATTCATTTTACCCAATGTCAGAATAATATCGAAAAGCAATTTAAAATTGTCTGAATACTAGAATATTTTTATTCAGTCATTCTAATTAGGATGCCAAAAATCCATCAGAAGAAAAATTTGATCTTCTTTACAAAGAATCCTTTTCTTTCCACCCCCTATGCATGAATGAACCGAATCAAGCGACCAGAAATCGACCATTCCACTTCATCTATCAGTTCTTTGTCTTATGACCGCAGATCAATCCCGTGGGGGTGGGGGAGAAGTGAAGAATTCCTCGTCCACCCTCTAATCCCCCTGTAGGGTGGTCATTTGGACGAACAAGAAAGTCTTCCCTAGGGTCCTAGAGAAAGTACAATACCTTGATAAAGCTACAGAAGGGAGGTGGGCCCAATCAAAAATGGTTCTCCGCAAAACCACTGACGGTGTTAGGGAACAATTGAGGGTAGGGGTGTGGTAAGCCGATTTGGTATCAGATGTGACATTGGCAAGTCCGGCTACATACTGACAACAAAAGGGATGGCTAATCTTCGGATTTCCTGGTTGTGGCCTTGAATTCAGAGGGATGATGGCAAGGTATTACGGTGTCAGCAGTGTTTGTGTTGTGATGAACAAGATTATTAAGCACTGTATTGTGTCAGGTTTTCTGAAGAGTCAATATATATTTAAAAAGAGGAGAACATAACGTAAATAGATTTCATTCTTTTAATGAAAATATGAACAAATACAATCTACAAAGACGCTTTAAAAACGATAGTAAGAACAGATCAAACATTAGACACATTTCACTTTTAATATAAAACACTCCGGGTAGAATACTTATGATCTTTTCATAATAAAAACCTATACCTCCTAGGGGGCTTTACTTTAGTTAAATGTCATAGATCACTATGAAATAAATCAGTGCTTCTAGCTCGATAAAATTTATCCGTAAACAACGAATTCACTTACATTAAGGCTATTAAATCTTCTGTGAATTATACCATTTGAATTACCACCATTGTGAATTATATGGTATTTTTCCCTTTCAATGTTTGCTCATTTGGGGTTATATGTTTTTAGTAAAAAAAATGTATTATAATTTTCTATTTTTCAAGCTTAACTGCGACCTTCTATATCGAGATTTGGTCGTAATATTACAATATCTAATCTGTGATTAAATTAAATGATTTTTATCACGCTTAAATGTATGTTATAGACTCTAATATTCTTTTGAGATAAGCTTGTAATTGATGCAGTAAGGGAAATGATAAAATGCTGCTTAAAGTAAGATGCTGATGCATACAAATAACGCATGTTACTCCTATTTAATTCAAATATTTTTCCATTTGACCTTGAAATCTTAATTCTGTGTTTTGTTTGAGCATGAAATGAATTAAAAATAACACTATCGAAGAACGCAGAATAACGTGATTAACTTTATTTTAGGCTAATTTCATTAATAATATAGTGCTGACCTTAATTTTTTTAATCATTGGGAGTGGTCTCCTCAAACCTTTCTCGAATCCACTCTAATAAAGATGTTATTCAACAGAAAGCCTTATATAGTATTAGCATAAAAATTGTAGTCAAATATTTAATATTGGCATGGATTTAATAGTTACTAAATAAATCATTCTTCCATGGCAAGTTTTTGGTGATTAATCTCTAATTTATAATATCCGAATTTGTGTTTAGATGTATTTATATCCGAATTTGTGTTAGATCCCTAACCAATTAAAGCAAAATTTGGCACCAAACCGCACTTGTCGTTTTAACCTCATAACAAATTTGATATATTTAAGACATTCAGTTATAGCATTTAGATGTTTCTGAAGATACAGACCGACAGAGGGTCAACACAATTTTAGATTTGGCTCAGAATCTCTTTAATATAGAATAGGTGTTCTATATTAAAGATAATAATTTCACACATCAAATTTTATCTATGTAGCTCTCTTTGTTTCATAATCGTTGTGCTAACTTATATTCGAACAGATTGTCAGTAGATTTTCCCTGAACGGAATTTGTTTAAAATTTGGCGGAAATCTAAGAACTTAATATAAATAGCATGTACTAAATATCATCTATGTAGATCAAAGCATTTTTGAGTTATTCTTGTCAGACAGACAGACGGACATTTTTCAAAAATATATTTAAAGTTTTCAAAAACATTTAAATAAATAATGATTCGTCTATATCACGATTATGAATTTTTTAACATTCGATATACTTTCTCATTAGTATGTACTAAGGAAAGAAAAACTATAGAGCCAAAATAATAAGAAATTTAATAAAAAATATCAATTTTTTATAATATTTTTATTTTTTGTTTACGAAATAGACTACTCAACAAGAAAATACGTAAGTATCTGGAAAAAAACACCATTAAATCTTCCATCCCCTACAATAGATTGGATTCCTCTGTCAAGTAGACCATAACCTCTTAATGGCTAGAATTTAAAACCATTGTTGTTAAAAACACATTAAAAAAATAATCGACGTGTTGTCGAGATATTCGTAAACATACTTATTATTTGTCTAATAACATTTTGATGTATCTCTCTTTTTACTTAGTTTATTGAAAAACTACAAAAAAAAATTAATTTTCTCTGTCAAAACACTAAAAAAACTGATTAGAAGCATTTCTTAACAAATGAGGCGATTTGAAATTTCAAAAGATTGCAACAAGAATCCAAACAAAATATATTAAAGGCCCCGTCTTTATTTTTTACCATCTCAATAATGTTACAATCAAGAAAAAAAATGAGCGACACGATGTTTTCCCAATTTTCGTTATTCAAACAAACAACATTTGGATCGAAAGATCGAAATAAAATTTCCATTACTACCAACATTTTTAGGTTCAAAATAAACCCCATTGTAATGGAAAGGAAATCTTTATCGATCGGAATAATCGATACATAATTACAGAATCCTAATTAACCTTATGCCCGATATCTCGGAATACAAATATAAAAATCATCGATATTTTACTCTAAAACTTCGCTGGTGGAAATAAATATGTTTGACCTAAATAGTTGTTACTACGCGTTCTCCTATTTTGGGGGAAATGATCGCTTGATTGAAAATCGGAAATGCGTGATGTGATTATTTGTTAAGAAAATATTATAAAATTCTTTCAACCTTAAAGGTGCGATTTCTAATCTGATCAGGTAATTTTCATCTCATTCATATACAAATGAAAAATAATTATTTGTAAGGAGAGTTATTATTTTTTTTGAGTTTTGTTTTTCACTAGCAGACTTTAGCAATCATTTGTTCCCCAAGGATAAATAGTTGCTAAACTTTTCGATACAATATTTTATCGGATTTTGTTTCGTAATATATATTTTTTTTATTAAAACATTTTTAAGCGTAAAATTCTGAAATTATATTAACTACTCAATTATTTAAGCCGTACAAGAATCTGTTTATTGTATTGTGAAACGACCAACTAAAAACTGAAGCAGTTTTTTCGGAAACTAACTTAAAATTAAATATTTCCTAATGATGCTAACATTTTTATTGCTTGTAAAAGAATTAACTAAAACCACAAAAATCAATATATTTGGATATATAATCGGCCTGTTTGGATTAAAAAATATAAACTTTTAATGGAAAACTTTGATGGGTGTTTATGATAAGGAATGAAATTAAGTTCAAACTAATTAAAGTAGTAGCTTACAATTCTAATTTAATCTAATGTTTTCAAAAAACTTTATTTTTGTATAACAGGGTTTAAAGAATTTATAACAAAATTTTTTACATTGAAGCAACAACCAATTTCATAAAAAACTTTTAATGATTTTTCTCAAAAGCTATTGAAATACACATAGAAATTACAATAAATAAATTTTTAACTATTTTCTATCCTAGATTCCAGTATTTTAGCAACTAAAGATAAGCTTTCTAGTTTTTTATTTGTTTTAACCCAATAGATGGCGCTGAGATTGTTCAATTGATCTCATTTTTTAAAAGGTGATGATCCAAGAATTGTTGGCATTTTCAGCTTAAAGGCGGCAAAATTGAATTTAGTCCGATATAATTATCTGCAGAATTTATTTTTTTAAAGCATTTGGATTATTTTTACATTTATCTATTCATCTCTTAGCTTATATATTTTATTGATGCTTTAAATTTTTATAGTTTGAAATCGGTTTTGTAGTAATTTATTATTGCGTCACAACATGATGTTGTTTTTGGGAAGAAGTTTTTAAAGTCAACAAAAATCCATAGGTGAAAAATAAAAATGTGATTATCTGCACGAGTATCTAAAAAAAACAGCTTTTAATAACGTGTTGCCGCTGCATTTACAAAAACTCTGATAAAAAAATAAGTTAATTACTAGAGAAAATAAAACCCAGAAAAATGTCATTTTGAGCACACGATTGTGTAAAATGAAATAAATAGGAAATTGGATAGTTTTTTAAACAATAAATGCGAAACAAAGTTTTTGGGTCGTTTGCAATACTAAAGTTACTAATTCAATGAAATAATTAAAATGAATAAAAATATAATTTAACTAGAAAATTAGGTTCTGACGAAAAATTAGGTTCTGACATGATGCATGAGGCAGTAAACAAATAATTAATAAGGAAATAATTGAAAACCACATCGAATTCTTTCAAAATCTTTTAATAAATGAAATGAAAATTCAATATTTTCATAGTTTTCAAAACGTTCTTCTAAGGAACGGAAATATAGTGAAGCCTCGCACTATCATGCCCAAATTGGGGTGATCCAGGTGATTTGAATAAAACATTTTCAATAACCATAAAATCCGGCAAAATTTGAATGGATTGCTTTTTTTATAATATCATGCGAAATAAAAAGGGTCCAATTACATCTCTAATAGAAACAGCTGTCTATACTTTGAGTTCTTGAGAACTGTTGCGTTTTGAGATTTTGGAACATACACATGTGTGTTTACGATTCGCCAATTTTTCTTACTGACGAATTCATCGAAAAGGAATTTTACTTCATCCAAAAAAAATATAATGTTCATATTAATTTTGCCTTCGTAAATCATGTCTAGCAATTCGTTCGAAAACATATTTCTTGTCCCTACGAATAAAGTACGAAAAGGTTGCTGTGTTTGAATTTTGTTCCAGATCAAGGTTAATATTCACGCATTATCTTAGCACCACCATTTTTCTCATTTGATATACAGTCACAGTTTTTCGAACTGATTTTTTGATGAATGAGGAAAATATATAATTGATTCTGTATTAGTCTAATATAGTTGTTAATCAGTTCTGACTTTCTGATTCACAATGTTATCTGTTCATTTGAATTTCTTGCCCAATTTGCTTTATTTTATTTGGGTGTGGATCCTTAGCCACTTGGAATTTGCACTGAAAACTTCTTGTTGCTGTAATACCTAATCGACGAAATTCAATACAAAAAATATCCTTCCTTGCAAAGAGTACATCAATTTAAAAATAGCATTACAGTATCTGCTGCTTATACCTCAAGTGTTCGTCCAGTCACCGAATATTATGTCTAAAGCCGAAATAGTAACCCCATATGGGGCTGAGTATCAACGATTTTCATGCGGAGAAAACGGTAAAGGCAACATGAAGCGCCATCTATTTACAACTTTTAGAGCTAAAATAAAAACTAATGGGAGGAAAATTATATGCCATGTCACATGACTTTGCAGCAAGACTTTTTTTTAATAAACTTTAAACGTTTCCTGTAATGCGTTTTTGAAAACCATCCGCCTTTTTCAGAACACCCTATGTCTATAAACGAACTATTTTGGTTCACGTAATTAAGAAAAGGAATCATTTATTGAAATTATAAATTGTTACTAGTATTTGTTAGAAATGAGATTTTTCTTTGAAAGAATTTAAAATTTTAACTAAACAGTTTTATTGAAAACGCTGATAGTTATTAATAATTTGAAAATTTTTATTTCCAAAATTAATATGCAGTATTGATTTAATGATGTAACAGAAATAAAACTATCTATAAATTGATTGAAAAAGTATTTAAATACTTTTTTTCTTTTCAAACCTAAAAATTCCTAACTTTTTTTTTGAATTCCAGTTTCACATTAATTTTAAAATATTTGAAAGCGTTGGTATTTCTAGCAAATATATTTCATAATAAATATGTACATTTCATGTATTTAAAATTTAATACAAAACGTTGAATAAAAGGATAGAAATTGGTGCATGTATCATTTGATAAGGAACTATATTTGGCTAAATTAAAGAAATAAACATGGATATTTTTCTAAAAGATCCTTAGTTGTATCATAATATTTAAATTTATTTACACTGTTATTTAAATATTAAAATACAATTAATTATTTAGAATAATTTTAAAAAATAACAATAATCATAGCAAACAAAACTTAGTAAATATAAGATAGCTAACAAGTTATAATCAATCCAATGAACTCATATGTTATATATATAAAATAATGCAGCATATATTTAATTATTTAAAACGCCACTTCATCATATTATAAAACAATAATATTTCAATTAACCAAATTTATTTTAGCAGGATTTATGATAAAAGAAAGCATTAATTATGTCAAAAAATACAATTAAAATAATAAACAATACATAACAATTAATTCACAAAAGAGGAATTCAAATCTAGCATGCCTTGAGTTTCGTGTATTTTTATGAAACTTTTTCGTTTGCATTTTTATTGAAATTCCATATTTCCGCTACATTTCTACAATTAAGAAAAAAAATCTAGATTTCACACACAGCGACAAATAAAATAATTAATCACTCAGTTAATAAATTCATTTATTCCTTTTCGCTAATTGAGTCTTTCAATCGGCAAATATTTCGAAAAATTATTCAGAAAATTGATTTTCCGCCTTCGGATCCAAAAAGAATTGAATTAACCATACCTTTTTCCTACGCCAACTTGCGCCACTTTGCATTTGGCGAAGTACTGGCTAGAATTTAATACGATAGATCGGGAAGTTTTAATTAATAGTTCACGCTGAACTTTCACGGGTTGAGGGACGCTCAATATCTTTCATTAGGAGTGTTTGTCTAGTACTAAGTGGCGTGACAGGAGGCTGGCTTGGACGCCAAAAGGTTATAATTTTAAACACAGTTCCAAGTTTCGAGGTTCAATTGGCTTGCTTCTGCTGCGGAAGTTTCCCGGTTAGTTAGATGAACAAGATTCCTGAAATAATCTTTCAATTCTTGCTTTGATTTAGATGGTTAATGAAATAGGGATTTCTGTTTTTACTCGCATACTTTTGGAATATTGATTTATGTTGTATTGACTAAAAGAGGTGTATGTAAATTGTTGTTTATTTATTTTTACATACAGAAACAAATTTTATAATTTGTTGAATTCCTTTCGCTTCATTTGTAATTTTATTAGCTATACACAAGAAAAGATACTGTAATCAGAAATATGATGTTGGATGTTGTAGCTATTTCAATTGCGTTAAAGTTGTTTAGTTAATTATAAAATATATTATAATCAAATCAGAAGTAATTGCATTATTAATCCAAAACATTATATAATCATATCTCTATAATTTGGAGGTTATTATTTCTAAATATTTTTCTAATCACATCATTATTAAAATAATGTATTTGTATTGTGATTATTGGCTATAGGGCTTTTAGTGTTCACAATAGTGTACAACAAATAATGCAGATTTCTAAAACATCTACAACCTAAAGGTGTATAATATATCTAGATTGTGATTGTGTATGTGAGCATACTCATTCCACTGAATTGCTGCTGAATATTCTGCTGAAAAGGCCCCCAAAGCTCTTTAATTTTTTCATAATTAGTGTGTTTTGGTCAGTTAGCAAACTTTCCATCTTATTTGGTAATAATATCATCTTACATATCTTATTATCTTACGCATCTGATTTGGAAATAATATCATTTTACACATCTTATTTGGAAATAATAACATCTTACACATCTTATTATATTACACATCTTATTTAGAAATAATATTATCTTACACATCTTATTATATTACAAATCTTATTTGGAAATAATATCATCTACACATCTTATTTGGCAATAATATCATCTTACACATCTTATTTGGCAATGATATCATCTTACACATTCTATTTGGCAATAATATCATCTTACACATCTTATTGGACAATAATATCAACTTACACATCTTATTATATTATACATCTTATTTGGTAATAATATTTAAAAAAAACAATTATGTACTATGCAATCTTGTTTAAAACAAATTGTTGTAAGTTGCTCTACGGGGAAAAATGATTCTATAACCGGTAATAAAATTTTTAACCCATTACCTCCCCAGAAAATTCCGGTTTTTCGGAAGATCATATCTACGTATGCTCAGATTTTTATTTTCATTCCTTCACATGAGTGTTTCTTAATTTGTGTATAGTGAAGAAAACTCGTATGCTTTTTGAACACTTCTTTTCACCTATTTAAACAAATTTTACATATAACTACAATTTTAGTAGTTGTAGTAACGAATTTATTTAAATGCATTCTTTTCGTGACAAACAAACAATGAGTCCTCTGATGGATACTGCTTAAAATTTTATTTACTATTATGACTTTAGAAATAAGATTATATAATAATATCATTTATATTTATGTTTTTGAATTATGATGTTTATATGCACGCGAATATATAGAAGAAAATAAATCAAAACCATTAGTGAATTCGGCATAAAATTTTAAACATTTTTGGTGATTAAAGTGGTTAATTTTTTAATCTATTCTGTTTTGGAATTATCACTTTCTTCTGCATGTGGACAAATGTACAAGGAAATCATCATTGAAGGAATTTAGCTCAAAGTTTGAAAGATATCCATATTTTATTTAAAGATCATGTACCAAATTTTATCCTTCCAGATCTAAATTTATTTAAATTATTGTCTATAGATAGAAAAACACGCATCGTTCCAACAATGAATTTTTCTGATACAATAAGATTTAAAACTAGAAAAGTTTTTAAAAAATGAAATCAAATTTTTGATAGTTATAATGATTTTTCCATTTTAATACTTCACGTACAAGAAAGTAAGTACCTTAATATTGCATCGTGAATATATCAAGAATTACCGAATGTGTAAAATCTGATATTTAAAGGTTCAACAATCTTTAGGAAATGAAATTGAAAAACAAAAGCCGTTCATAAAAGTGACTTTCTTAATTTTTTCCTAGTTCGTAAAAATATTTACTTAAATGTAAAAAAAAATAAAATATTGTTATTGCATAGTGCTCATACAATAAAAATCCTAGCCCAACTAAGCAACCATCTACATAGAATATACATGATTTGATTATTTTTTCAACATCTTTCAAGCTTTCATAGCCATTCTTCCGTTTTCATTGTCAGTAAAAGTAACCCCCCCCCAAAAAAAAAATAAATACGACGAACAAAAACATCAGTTTTTGAATCTCTTTGAGAAGTCAAAACATCACTTGAACACACAAACCTCCGTCCAGATTCTATATGCAAAATCGTCTTCTCTCCATTCAAAATTCAGATTTATTCCCGCATTCCGCTCGCATTTTGAGAACAAAAATATAATGCATGATCATATAACGTCAACAAGAACTGCTGAAATGAAAAGATCCGCATTCCCCAGCCCGAGCGTTTTATCCGCAGCGGAGACATTTGTATTCTGCGGAATTTTTCAGTGGAGAGCGATTCTTGACAAGCACGCGCTATGAAATATATATCGTTACATTGCTAGAGAACTGAATATATATCTATCTATCTGGAGATATATATGCTCGTATCCATAAACCAAAAAGTGATGATTTCCTTTATCCTAAGAAAGAAATATAAAGCGTA